>JAQFVV010001525.1:0-63832 GCA_028023455.1 Epiperipatus broadwayi
CCCATACAACCCCTTTATTACATCGGTCGTAACAATTTTCTGATGAGCATGCTGCAGGAAGGAACAATCAATTGGTATTCTCAGATGCAGATGTTAACGCCCCCTACAACAATATTTCCTGCTCATCAGAGGATGTGGCAACATAGAGGTTAGAAGCATCTAGTTATTTATATGTTTGACTTGGCAAACAGCGCCACTAGAGCTCAACTTCACCACAACCTTACTTACAAGGGTCTAATTATGCCTGACATAGCTCAGTAGCATGATATTCCTATGAATCAGTTCAATGAATGACGAGTGATGCAAAAAGAATAAACAAATGAATAAATAAACAAACAAATAAACAAAACTGAACAACCAGAGAACTAAAAGTAGTTTTAGGTAACAATTATTTTATTTAACAATTTATAACGTCTAATTCAAAGTTCCACTCAAGAAATGATGCCTACAAACAGTTTAACTTTGCAATAGTTCATTTTCAAGTCCATTAATGTGGTTTAAATTATTTCCACCAAAATCAATGTCCATATGAGTATTAAACATTTCGCAATCTCATATCAATACGCAGAGAAGCATTTAGAAATCATATAATATTTTATTACTTTCAGTAATCTGGTTTGGATTATTTCCACAAATTCAATATCCATCTGAGCATTAAAACATTTTGCAAGTCTCATGTTAATACGCAGAGAAGCATTTAGAAATCATATAATATTTTATTACTTTCAGTAATCTGGTTTGGATTATTTCCACAAATTCAATATCCATCTGAGCATTAAAACATTTTGCAAGTCTCATGTTAATACGCAGAGAAGCATTTAGAAATCATATAATATTTTATTACTTTCAGTAATCTGGTTTGGATTATTTCCACAAATTCAATATCCATCTGAGCATTAAAACATTTTGCAAGTCTAATGTCAATAAGCAGAGAAGCATTTAGAAATCATATAATATTTTATTACTTTCAGTAATCTGGTTTGGATTATTTCCACAAATTCAATATCCATCTGAGCATTAAAACATTTTGCAAGTCTCATGTTAATACGCAGAGAAGCATTTAAAATTCATATAAATTTTTTTCAGGGGAAAAGTTTCATATTTATACACAGAGAAGCATTTAAAGTTCATATAAGTTTCATATTTATACACAAAGAAGCATTTAAAGTTCATATAAGTTTCATATTTATACACAGAGGAGCATTTAAAGTTCATATAAGTTTCATATTTATACATAGAGTAGCATTTAAAGTTCATATAAGTTTCATATTTATACACAGAGAAGCATTTAAAGTTCATATAAAAATTAAGCATTTGTAATTTTATATTCAAATATTTTATAAATAGTTACCTTCCATTTATTCAAGAAAAGAGAAAAAAAAATCATTTCATTTCAATAGCATTATCCGTAAAATCATGACGTGGAATGGAAAATTGAAGCTTTTTTTAATTTACCCCTTTATCATCACCATTTCTTTCAATAACGCTTTCTTTTCCATATTTTTTTAGTGTTAGTAAAAGTTATATTTTAGGATGACAAAAGTCAGAATTGAATAATACACCTTTTAAAACAAACAAAAAAAAAATTCAATCTAATCTGTTGCTCTCTGAATTTTCTTCTCCTTTTCTTGCTGAGTCTAATTTGCATACTGCCTCATTTTAGCCCAAACGTTTTTTCTTTTCTTCTTAATGATTGGATAATCTAATTTTTTTAGTGTGAGAGATAAGAAAGCAAAATGATATAACACTTTATTCAAAACCATCGATCAAAAAAATTAAAAATATAATCTTTTTAACAAATCACAGCTTTTATTTACCTCTTAATTTTGAAACTATAAACTTTTTGCTTTATTTCATTCCCAATTTGATCAAATCATGCTAGTCATTTTTAAATGGGGGGGGGATCTTTTGAATATATATACGAGGAACAGTATATCTGTTTCATTACCCCCCACCAAATTTTGGGATGAAATCGCCTGGAAGTACGATTTCATTCCATATACTATACACATCATTTCTTATTACTGCTTGGTTTTAGATGTGCTGATGAAATGGTAAGATGAGCTGGAAAAGTGAATACATGAACTGTAGCCTCCAATGCCAGGATAAGTAGACGGCCAAGCACAAACTACCAGCATGCACCACCCCATGATGTCACGAGAAAATATCTCATTTTTAAGCACTACCTCTCTTGTACCTAGAAGTATCATCCAACCAAGAGTAGGAGCCAGAGAAAAAAAACAATTTGGCACTCAGCCAACCCTGCTCAGCTTCTGTGAGTCTTAGGGGCTATCATTTGGCCTATTCATGAGACCAAGGCCTATACATGAGACCTATATATACGCACTGCTGGACTACTCTTGGAGCACAACATCCAGGTCTGGATAGTGCCGAGCATATACTTCGGAGCATCATAACACAATGCATCCAAGCAGCTCCGCTCAATCATCCACCATCTCAACATGAAAAACACAAGTTCATGCATCACTACATCACACTCACAAACTTTTTCCATCAGCTATCTCTATTTTATTCTGAATTATAACTGCAACCTGGTTTGGGAGACTGAGGATCATGATCAGTTCTCCTATAGTCCTCTTTTGTATTATGAGGTGACATACTTCTGGATCGTCTTTTTGTTGAAAATTTATCATGTTTAACATTACTGTGGTGTCTTGCTTCTTCACTTCTGTATTTTCTTTGGAGATCCTTGTTACTGTTTGATCTTCTAATTATACGCGTCCGATATGGACCATGAACACCATCTGTGGATTTTCTCCTGTTCCTCTTCCATGGTGGTACTTCATTTTTACATAAAAGTTTCTTTTTAAATGGTTCTTCTGCCATAGTAATTATTTTTTTGGTATTTGTAAAGGTTTCTTGTTGCTTAATTTTTTTCACACTGATAAATCCCGAGTTTTCAGATTCCTTTTTGGTGTCTTTTCCTGCGTAAGCAACTATATTTTTAATAACTGTCTTTATATATTTTTTTTCTGTACTCAATTTTTGATTTGAGTTTATTAAGCTTTTGTTTATAATTTTTATATATGGCTGAGGACTAACACACTTTTCTTTCCAATTTATGGTTTCTTTCTCTATCTCTGTTACTATTTCATAGCATATATCAGACAATTTTTCTGAAACATTTTCTTCTATATTGGACAGTTCCTTAGTTATATGAGAATTAAGTTTTTGATTATGTTCATTTTCATGTTTTTCATCTTCTTGAAGATCAGAAGATTTTAATTTTGCTTTATTAGATTTATTTTCATCCATTTGAAACTCTTTTGCTGTGTTTGATATTTCAGTCTCAGCTTCTGTATATACTGCTTCTTTCTTTTCAATTTTAGAGGTATATTCCACAATCAGAAGTTTTCCTGAAGGTAGACTGACAATTTCAAGATCACCCTTTGTAATTTCAATTTCTTCCTTTTTAACAATCTCAAATTTTGCTTCATCAGTAATAGGATATTCAATTTGTGATTCCTTTAAAATATCTTTGGTTGGAAATTCCAAAGTTTCCTCCTCATCCAATTTTTTAGACTGAATTATTTCCTTTATCAACTGGTTGAACTTTTCATTTTGATTTTCCACTGCTTCTATAATTTGTTTTTCTATTCTTTGGTTTACTTCTATTGCTTGCTTCTTATCTTCTTCTCTCTGTTTGATATCTTCTTCTCTTTGCTTATCTCTTTTTTGGTTATCTTCTTCTCTCTGTTTGATATCTTCTTCTCTTTGCTTATCTCTTTTTTGGTTATCTTCTTTTTTTTGTTTGATATCATCTTCTCTTTGTTTATCTCTTTTTTGGTTATCTTCTTCTCTTTGTTTGATATCATCTTCTCTTTGTTCATCTCTTTTCTTTTGGTCTGCTTTTATAATTTCCAATAACTGGGCTAACGTAGACATCTCCCCTGTTTTCTCTGATTCCTCATCTGCTTTGGCTTCTTGTTTATCTTCTTTCTCAGGAGGATCCTCTATGCTTTCTGTATTCATCATTTTTTTTGTTTTTGATCTGGTTTTCATCAATATTTTATTCTAGTTTATTTGTATTTTTTTATTTCAACTTTAATAAGCTTCTCTCTCCATCCACACCATGATTTTACTCCATCTTCTTTGAAATGCCTGTTTCATTCTTTATGCCATTCATTTTTGTGTTGTTTTTCTTTTAAACTTTTATTTTTCCACCCTTCCTGAACAAATTACATCACTACATCATATGCACTGTTCATATCACAGAATCGTGATCTGCTTATGCCTATGAGTAGGCTAGCTAGATCGGACCTCACAGTAGGGTGGCAAATTAACCGGCCTATGAGTAGGCTAGCCAGATAAGGCCCCATGTTGGGCGCCAAATGTAACCGGACCCCATACAACCCCTTTATTACATCGGTCATAACAATTTTCTGATGAGCATGCTGCAGGAAGGAACAATCAATTGGTATTCTCAGATGCAGATGTTAACGCCCCCTACAACAATATTTCCTGCTCATCAGAGGATGTGGCAACATAGAGGTTAGAAGCATCTAGTTATTTATATGTTTGACTTGGCAAACAGCGCCACTAGAGCTCAACTTCACCACAACCTTACTTACAAGGGTCTAATTATGCCTGACATAGCTCAGTAGCATGATATTCCTATGAATCAGTTCAATGAATGACGAGTGATGCAAAAAGAATAAACAAATGAATAAATAAACAAACAAATAAACAAAACTGAACAACCGGAGAACTAAAAGTAGTTTTAGGTAACAATTATTTTATTTAACAATTTATAACGTCTAATTCAAAGTTCCACTCAAGAAATGATGCCTACAAACAGTTTAACTTTGCAATAGTTCATTTTCAAGTCCATTAATGTGGTTTAAATTATTTCCACCAAAATCAATGTCCATATGAGTATTAAACATTTCGCAATCTCATATCAATACGCAGAGAAGCATTTAGAAATCATATAATATTTTATTACTTTCAGTAATCTGGTTTGGATTATTTCCACAAATTCAATATCCATCTGAGCATTAAAACATTTTGCAAGTCTCATGTTAATACGCAGAGAAGCATTTAGAAATCATATAATATTTTATTACTTTCAGTAATCTGGTTTGGATTATTTCCACAAATTCAATATCCATCTGAGCATTAAAACATTTTGCAAGTCTCATGTTAATACGCAGAGAAGCATTTAGAAATCATATAATATTTTATTACTTTCAGTAATCTGGTTTGGATTATTTCCACAAATTCAATATCCATCTGAGCATTAAAACATTTTGCAAGTCTCATGTTAATACGCAGAGAAGCATTTAGAAATCATATAATATTTTATTACTTTCAGTAATCTGGTTTGGATTATTTCCACAAATTCAATATCCATCTGAGCATTAAAACATTTTGCAAGTCTCATGTTAATATGCAGAGAAGCATTTAAAGTTCATATAAGTTTCATATTTATACACAGAGAAGCATTTAAAGTTCATATAAGTTTCATATTTATACACAGAGAAGCATTTAAAGTTCATATAAAAATTAAGCATTTGTAATTTTATATTCAAATATTTTATAAATAGTTACCTTCCATTTATTCAAGAAAAGAGAAAAAAAAATCATTTCATTTCAATAGCATTATCCGTAAAATCATGACGTGGAATGGAAAATTGAAGCTTTTTTTAATTTACCCCTTTATCATCACCATTTCTTTCAATAACGCTTTCTTTTCCATATTTTTTTAGTGTTAGTAAAAGTTATATTTTAGGATGACAAAAGTCAGAATTGAATAATACACCTTTTAAAACAAACAAACAAAAAAAAAATTCAATCTAATCTGTTGCTCTCTGAATTTTCTTCTCCTTTCTTGCTGAGTCTAATTTGCATACTGCCTCATTTTAGCCCAAACGTTTTTTCTTTTCTTCTTAATGATTGGATAATCTAATTTTTTTAGTGTGAGAGATAAGAAAGCAAAATGATATAACACTTTATTCAAAACCATCGATCAAAAAATTAAAAATATAATCTTTTTAACAAATCACAGCTTTTATTTACCTCTTAATTTTGAAACTATAAACTTTTTGCTTTATTTCATTCCCAATTTGATCAAATCATGCTAGTCATTTTTAAATGGGGGGGGGGGATCTTTTGAATATATATACAAGGAACAGTATATCTGTTTCAATATATATATATATATCTGCCTTCAGTTTTAATTTTTTTACCCACTTCTTTTATAATAATAATAATTCCCATTATTTTTTGCACTTTTAATTATTATAATCAAAATATTTAATAATGTGAATGTTTAAACATAAATATTAGCTATCTGCTATCATTAAATTCAACTTGCAAAACTATTTAGTCTAAAAATAGATAAATAATAATAATTATATTAAATCTGTTCTGGTAGCAGCATGTAAAATGGATAAAGTATAACTCTTAATTTATCCTAAATACATTTAGACAATAAGTAATATCAGAAAATATTATGGGGAAAATGTAATTAAGTTGTAAGATTAAATACTTTAATTGAAATTTTTAGAAGGCTCTTATAACACAAACTTATAATATATTTTCAGATGCAAAACATTTTAATGGATAATTAATTCAAATGATGAAAAAGTATATCAAATAATATACAATTGACAAAATTAATTTTATATTCATAATTTCCAGGCACTGAACTGACAATAAAATTTGTTAAACTAAGTTTCTTTCCTAATTTTAATTATCACATTTTTAATTTCCAGCTTCTAATTTTATTTGTAAGTCTTTATTCTTCTTTATATTACCATAATTTTTTAATTATTTGTTAGATATACAAGTTTATAGAAGATCATTCTTAAAAATAATATTTCAACTTTTTAAATATATATAAAAAGTAATAAATTGAAATACATAATCAGAGCGCTAGGGTTTCTATTTTGCAATTACCAATAAAAATTTATAATGAAGACAATAAAAATTGTTTTAACTTCATTCTCAAAACCTTATTCAAGAATATTCTGATTTAAAATTTCACTTATATAAACTTATTTAAATAAATCAATTATTTTTATAGCGTGATGTTTTATAAACTGTAATAGTTAACAGCATTAAGCTGTGCACATGCGCTTTGCAGATTTTAACTATAAATGACTGAATACAAACACTTCAAACACATAATAAAAAAATGGCAAAAAATAATTACTGCAGTGATTAAGGACATAGTTATTTTTCAAGCAATCACAATTTCCTGATTCGAGTTATTACTTCTCTTTACATATTTCTTTTAAAAAATATTTTTGAATAATCTGGGTCTAATCATAAATCTTCTTGTCAAAAAGTAAATATTTTAAATATAGTTTTCAAAAATAATCATAAATATGTAAAGTGTGAAAAATATACATTTTTATTTTTGAAATATAAACAAAAGAATGAACACTTTCAAGATTTCTCTTCAAGTGCTCTCAGTTTTGAAAATAAAAAAACTATCAGACATTAACCCAGTAAATATCACATGATCATCATTTCTTATGCTTGCTTATAACTGTTATTAAAACAGGCAAAACTCTCCATACAGTAGTGCCACTCAGTGCCAACCAGAGTAATCAATGGATGCCAGAAGGCTTATGCATAAAATCCCCATCTAGGGCCTACTCATCCAATATCCTCAGTGCTCTCAGATCAAGAATCCTCACTGACAAAGGCCACAAGCCAGAAACTAGTCTGGGAATATTGGATGAAAAAGCACTATATAGGGATTCTATGCACAAGCCTTCTGGCATCCATTGATTACTCTGGCTTGCACTGAGTGGCACTACTGTATGGAGAGTTTTGCCTGTTTTATTAACTATCAGTGGTGTTAACTCATTGCTATTTGATTCTCCCATATGATACTATTTAAAATTTGTTTAAAAATTAATAAATATGTATTTTAATTGTAAATTTTAATATTAAATTAATGTACATGTGGCAAATAATATTTTACCGATAGTTGCAAGAGAGTAAATTTAATTTAAAGTAATGAAAACATCACTATACTTCAATGCAGAATTGATATAAATATAAAACCAATTAAATGATAGAATTAGTACTACTAATAATTATAGTCATGGAACAATTATTCCATTCTTAACTTGAAATGAATAAAGTAAATAAATAAACTTGCAGTTTGGATAAGTAAGTTATGTACATGTAATGCATATAAAAGTAATAATCAGTTGTTTTGTTTCTTAATTAATACTTGTCATCAGGCATAATATAGAATAATTGTAAAGCGAAAAACATGATAACTTAAGTTTCTGATTTGAAGCTCTTAAAAATCCCAACTTTTTTATTATAGGTATCTAGACAAACTATATTTTCAATAATAAACATCTTTTATTTAGATTTAACTTAATTGTAAATTATTAGAGAAAAAAATATATAGTTAATAATAAATTTGGATGAGGCACAGTTCCTCGAAAACGTTCAGCCAAATTTATTATTAACTATATATTTTTTTCTCTAATAATTTACAATTAAGTATTTTTATTATTACAAATAAGGAGAAATTAAAACCACATTTATTAGATTTAACATAAAAACAAAATAGCTATAATTAATCTAGAATGCATTAGGGGTTCATAATCTATTTTAGGATAGGTCAAGAAATTTTATCTAGAATGCACTAAATCAATAAAACTTTGATGATCTCTGCAAATCTAACACGTTTGCCCTCCTTTTTATATGAACGAACATCTCGAAAAATGACACATATTGCTAACAACTACCTGATTTTTTCCTCAAAATTTATTCAATGTATTTATTTTCTAATTTTATTTATTTATTTGTTTGATCTGTTGATGAGTATAACATTGAGGCTGAAAAACAATTTGAGCATCAGTCAACAAATTTGTAGATATACCTTGTGTGATTTAGTGCAGTGGTAAAGTGACAAATTCTGTAGTTCAAGAGCCTTGAATTGTAGTTCAATCTCTGACACATGTGAAAATTGATTATAAACTCCTGAGCGAAAATCATTTGATTATTATAATTTGTAAATGTGATTTACAGTTATTGATTTAAATATCTTAGTTAAACCTTATATTGTTTTATAATAAAGTTGTTGGGCTGTCCATTTAAAAGAAAAGTTTAGAGTTGCATTTTTTTTTTACTAAAAACCAGAGCATGTAGTATAATCACAAATAATCGTCAAGCATTGGTGGTCGAGTGGTCAGCACAGCCGCCTTAGAAGCAGTTGTCCCAGGTTAGCGGGTTCACTTCCCGGCCGATGCTATGACGCATGAAAAAAAAATCATGAATAATCAGTGAATATTAGATAACAATAGAATGTATTACAACAAAGTTTCCAAACTGGTTTCTTTATTGATATGCCTCATTAACAAGTAAAATACCTGTTTGTCTATCAAACATAAAATAAAAATTTAAAATAATATATTTTTTTACAAATAATATAAAAGTAATTCACTGAAAAAAATATAAATTAATAAAAAAGTCAAAACAAAAAGATGTAATTTTGCTTCTCAAAATAAATTGAAGCGAACTAGATGAATAAAATTTAATAATAAAGCTGTCAATTAAAGATAAGAACTACAATTATTTATTTTGTTAGGCAGATATTTTAAAAAAGTATTAAGTAGGTATTATTTAATAATTAAAATGATATAATTAATTAATAATGAAGTTGTCACTTGTTTATAATTTCTGTAAATTTTTTACTTAATAGTTATTTTATGTCAAAATTGTTAATACCCATTCATTTTAATATGTTGAGACAGAGGTGTAAATCTATTTTTAGTAACATAATTTATGGAATATTAAGTTATAGTGTTTTTTGTAAAAGTGATATGACCATTTCTGTTCTTGCAAATAGCCCCCCAACTACTTACCAGAATAATTACAGATTATTAGCCGAGATAAATTTCAGCGTCACTCGCGTAAATACGTTTATTTTACCGGAAAATTATTCTCTTCAAGCCCAATGTATCTTTCTTTCAGCTCGTTGCAATAATAATAATCTTGCCAATATTATTGCTCAGCAATACTTTAGGGAAAAAATATTATTATTTTTGGGTCTGTTATGTTCTCACGATTCTTACACCGCTGGGTTAATTATATCTGACTGGAATATTCCAATGATTAATCTAATGGACTTACCTGCTGATAAAAAGGAGACGGGTTCGAATCATTTTGGATTGTTAAAAGTACAAAATGGAATATTTGATACTTTTATTAAAATTATTCATAAATTTAAATGGGAAAATATAGTTCTTATATATGACAGATGCCATTCATTAGCTTCAGCTGCAAAGAGCTTTCTAATGTACATGAGACTTAATTATCTATCAGTTTTATATTTTACTTATTGTAACAAAAATGTCTCATTTACTAATGTTCTTAACAATTCATTTCAGAGAGCAAGAGGTAAGACTCTATATATATGGTTTTTAATTATAAAAGTATAAATCTTTCTTAATTATAAAAAAAATATCACATTTAATGGTAATAATTAGTTTATCTATCATACTTTTCACAAAACATACATATACTCATTTACACACGTCTATATGTCATATTTTTCATGCATAAGTGATGGAATAAAATAAATCTAAAATATATATGTAAAGTTAAGTTGTTTCCTGCGGTTTATGTTTAACTGATCTGAAAAGACAAATGGTTCCAAAAGGTAGTAGGAGTATATGTTTTAAGTTTCTGTGCTGATAGACTGTTGCAATACAAGAGACGGTATGTGGGATTCACTAATGAAAACCAACTTTCCATTTTATTAAATATATATATATATATATATATATATTTAATAAAATTTATAGTATCTATATATATATATATATATATATATATATATATATATACTTTAATCACATGACTAAAACATTATTCATGCAGTTGAAATAAATATGGTAAAATGGAAAGTTATTACTATATTTGAGATATTATACATGGAAAAAATAGGCTGGAATTAAAATAATTATTCCTTGTGGTTGCCTTTAATATTTATAATGAGGAGCAGTTAACCATATAAAAATCTTTTTTAATTAAATAATTATAAACAGAAAACTCCACAGACTGTATTTCCATGCCAACATCCAATAAAATATTATAGTTATAATGCTTAACTTACAAGTGGAAAAGTAAGAAAATTATATGTTTTGATTTCTTACACCTTTATATGTAAACTGCAGTGCTTTGTCGCTATATTAGATGTAGAGTGACAATCAAAAGAGAATTCTCCTTTTCATTGCAATAGCCTGATAGTTTTACTTTTTCTCAGTCTGGGAAAATTAAGCTTGATTGATTACTGTTCTAAATAAAGAGGTTTTAATTAAATAATTAAAAATGGCAAACTCCACAAACTATATTTTCATCTAAATATCTATTAAAATATTATAATATATATATTGTTATGGGCAAACTATATATGCTTAAATTGTTTACTAAATGTCAAGAAATAGATCAACACACACACACACATATATATATATATATATAACATTAAAGAACAGTCAACACTTAGACAATCCCAATATCAATAACAATCAACAATTTCTAACTGTTGTCAAGGCAACCTCCTTTTAACAATAGGGTGGAATCCACCCTTATTATTGGTCTAATATACTTATATAGACACTAAAGATTGCGACTTGACCACAGAAATTGAAATATATATATTTATCGAAGAGAATATTAGAATTAATATATATACATAATATAACATTTAAATACATGTATATTGTCTATACTAAACTTAATATAATTATAAGGGAGTTGAACTCAGACTTTCATACTCTCCACAGCTATCCAATCCAAGTTATACAATTGATACATGTGATCATATACACGTGAAGAAGATAAATGATCTTCAATATATGTATTTTGTGCTGAACCAGAACTCATCAGTTGGTCCAGATCACCATCTCCCATACATATATACAATCTCTGCTTAGTTTATATTAAAATAGGAAATCTTCAAACTGTAATAGACCAGCTTCAATCTTCTACACTTTCCAATTCTTCAGCCATTCATATCGTTGAAAATCTGGGGATGAAATACTCAAAACCCTTGATGATGCCAATATTATTGTCATGCCCATGTTGATCTTAATTTAATCTGACCCCTCGCACATAGAACCTTAATATGATAATTTAATTATACAGAAGAGGGATGGGCAGAATAAAAGTCAAATATGTAATATTTAAGTATATGTATATTGT
The DNA here is from genome assembly GCA_028023455.1 of Epiperipatus broadwayi. Lineage (NCBI taxonomy): Eukaryota > Metazoa > Onychophora > Udeonychophora > Euonychophora > Peripatidae > Epiperipatus > Epiperipatus broadwayi. The sequence goes on from JAQFVV010001525.1 coordinate 12,205, forward strand.
CTATACTAAACCTCATGTAATTATAAGAGGCTTGAACTCAGACATTGAAAGTCCCCACAGATATCCGAACCATGTTATACAATTGATACATGTGACAACATACAAGTAAAAAAATAAATGCTTTTGAATATACACATTTCATGCTGAACCAGCACTCATCAATTGGTCCAGATCATCGCCTCCCACACATGTATATAATCACTACCTCAGTTTATATTAAAATAAAAAATCTTCAAACTTTAGTGGACTAGTTTTAATTTTCTCCACTCTCCAACTCTTCAGCCATCCATGTCATTGAAAATTTCAGGATGAAATGCTCAAAGTCTAAGTTGTTCTCATTATATTAGATTTAGTATAGACAATATAGATGTATTTAAATATTGCATTTTAACCTGTAATCTGTCAATGCCTCTTCTGTATAATTAAATTGACATATTAAAGTCTTATGTGTGAGGGGTCAGATTGACTTAAGGTCAACATGAGTATGATGACAATAATACTACATCATAAAGGGCTTTGAGCATTTCATCCTCAGATTTTCAATGATATGGATGATTGAAGAGTTGGAGAATGGAGAAGATTGAAGCTGGTCTATTAAAGTTTGAAGATTTTCTATTTTTAATATAAACTGAGCAGTGATTGTATATATGTGTGTGAGATATGGTAATCTGGACCAACTGATGAGTGCTGGTTAAGCACAAAATATGTATGTTGGAGATCATTTATCTTTTTCATATATATGTGGTCATGTGTATCAGTTGTATAAGATGGATTGGATAGCAATGAAAGTTTGAAAGTCTCACTTTAAGTTTCTTATAAATATATATCAAGTCACCATTTGGTCATATATTTTTTATCCGGTCTTGATCACTTTCTGTTTTATTTAATAGTTTTAGTTTTTTCTGACTTAAATAGCTTTATTTGAGATTGTTCATCATTGATCATTTGATTTATTGTTTTTTATCTCTTCCTTTATTGGTTTTAAATCATCTAACTATTGGTCTAATTCATCTGGTTCATTTTCAGTATTTTGATTTATATGTCTATCAATCTTTAGACCACTTGTTTTATTTAATTTTGTTCTAGTTTTTTATGTAATTTTGTATCATTTTATCAAAATGTTTTTTCATCATTGATTCTATCTGTTTGTATCCATTTTCCATTTTCAATTTCATTTGCTTTTGTAAAATTTTAATGTTTTCATTCATTTGATCATTTTCTGTCTTTTCTATTTTTTGATTGAATGTTTTCATCTGCTGTTACATCTTTAAATTCATCTGCTTTGTCCATCTTCTATTTTCTCCATTAATATCAAATTCTGCATCATATCTAACTGTGGTGATATTCCCATATTGTTTTCAGATATTTTTATTCCTGCACTATTCTTATTTGCTCTGTTTGTTTATAAAAATAAAATATATATATATATATATATATATATATATATATATATATATATATATATATATATATATATATATATATATATATATATATATATATATATATATATTACTATTTGGATCATTGCTGCCCACATCCGAATTGTCTACATCTTTCTTTTTTATATCTTTTTCATAGCTTGTTTTTAAACTTTCTTTTGCAATCATTTCTTGATCTTTGTAATTTTTTTCACTGTCATATTGCATTTTGTTGATTTGGATACTTTTTTAAAATACATAATAAAGTCTTATTATCAATATATTCATAACAAGATTTACCATTTGCTGCACTGCATCATTGCCTAGACCTTATTAAAACATGACAAGTACTTGAAGACCATTTTCAGTCCACAACTTCAATTTTGTTAATTTTTTTAATATTACAATTATAATGGAACCATGAGGTATACCATAAGATGACATAGATATGACTAAGTAGTTGAATGATTTGAATGCAAATGTCAAACAACCCACAACAAATCATATTCTAAATCCATGATTTGACATCCCATTTGAGTGTGCCAAATATGAAATGGCATATAACAAAGGAAGTGCATCTCACTACTGTCAGACCTAGACTTTCAAATAGGATGCTAAAGATGTCACAATGAAATGCCTAGTTCCAAGTCATATCTACTTTTAGTATGCTAACTTATAATTTACTTACAACATTTTAATGTAATTTAGATTAGCACATATTCATTATATCTCCCTTTTTGGGCCCCATTACACCACAGAATTCAAACTCAGGGAGTTCTTGCAGTCAGCTATCTTCAGGGATGGACTTACTTAATTATTGACCAAATTGCCTATGTATAAGCATAGATATAAAAAATATTGATGATGATCAATAATTTAGGAGAGCAATACATAATGATGATGATGATCATCATCAAACCTTTAATGGTATAAATTCATAATGATAGTGATGATGAAACTTTTAATGGTATAAATTCATAATGATGAAGGTGATGATCAAACAGAGATCAGATTGGCTTAAACAACTCAATATGTTTATTAATAATTTATAACATATAATAATAAATATTTACAAACAAAAAATAAATAAATATTAAGTTAACAAGAATGGTCTTCTATCATTGGATGGCTTAACACAATAAATTTCTTTGATTCAGATTTCATGATAGAAATCTGTTCTCAATTAATCTTTATTTACACCAGAGAAACAAAATAATTCAAACTACAGTATATACAAAATGATATTAAATAATTCACTAAATATATATGTAAAGCAAAAAATGAAAAGCAAAATGAGAATTCAGTAATTTTAAATCTACCTCATTAATATAATTACTAGAATGATGTTTATAGGTTGGGGGTAAATATATTTATAACAATTTAAAAAAAAAAAAAAAAAATATAGTCCCACTCCCATCTAGATGTGTGTGTAAGTCATAGTAAAAATTAATGAAAGATAAAAAAAGACCATTTACTCAAGTGGATTAATTGTGCACTCAGAAATAAACAATTACAAGTAAATATTATTAAAAACTTATTAGTTAATTAATATAGTTTTGTTTGTTCTAGAGTTTGCACTTAATGTTAATTATATAAAAACCTTACTTGAGGTCACTTTGTTGAATCAGTGTTGAATTTCCAAAGGGATGTGTAAATTTACTTTTATTAATACATATATATATATATATATATATTGACTATGATCCCTTTTCCCCTTTATATATATCAACATATGATACATATCCATTCACTGGTCCCACTTTTAAAATACAGGTGACCAAATTTGAAAAATAAGACTTGTATACACAAATAAAAAAAAATCACAATACACGAACATTTCAAATAGAGATGATAAAAACAAAAAACAAAAAATCAAAAAAATCAACTGAATCAAAAAAAAAAATCTCTATATATATCCTGAGGAAAACAAACATTTTGTCCACAATAAAAAGTTTATAAACTTAAATGTCAATCTCCATGCATAACATTCTTGTTCACCAACTCTGTTGATATTTAAATATTTTATGCTACTTGGTTAAAAACAAACACATTCCAATTTTCTCTTCTGAACATATAGCATAAATTCATTGAAGATTGATGTTCACCAGCATTTTGTAAAATAGACATTTTGATGGCTAATTTTATAATGACATTGAAGATAACTTGGGAACACCAATAGTATTGGCTTTACCCCAAATACATTGTAATGATTACTTTACTATAAATTATTATTTATATTGTGGCTTCAATATATATAAGAAAATGGCATAAAGAAACAATCAATTTCTAATATTTTCTTATTCTTTTTTTTATTTCCATAACAACAAATTCAAACTTTCAGAATAAATTAAATCATTAGTTCATTCCTGCTAATATATATTCCAGTTTGTCACTTTAATAGTTAAGATTAAATTTCCAGTTTCCTACTATCCAAATTATAAAGATTTTATATTAACTTTAAAATATAGACATTAAGATTTAAATTTTATATCCTTATTGTTTTTAAATGCTGAACAGTTTTTTTTTCTTTTAAAAAAAATAAAAGACTTTATGTGCTGTCGGTTTTGTTGTTTGCTAGCAAGTGAAAAATGCTAGATTGTTTTCTCATGATAGCTAAAACCTATTGTTACAAACTAACCAAAAAAAAAAAATTATAAAACATTATTATTATTATTTTTTATTTAGTCTTCATTATTTAAATTCGATCACCTAAAAACTATTTTGACTAATTTGACTTTTGATTAGGTCTGTCTTATAAGTCAATTAATTATTATTTTAGTTAATGATATTAAATGAAGAAAAAAAAGTTAATTTCTACAAATAGACAAACATTAGTTTATATGTATGTTTATATACGTATATATTTCATGTGTATAAGCAGGTATATAGGATAAAGTTTTGCCTACCACTTGGCCTGAATTTAAACATTGTGAAAAAACTGGGATTAGTGTAATGGTTGGTTGTAAGTCATCTCTTACAATACCCTTCTTCTTAACAGAGTTAAAAGTTTAAACTGGATTTTAAATTTTAGCCCTCACAAGTACATTAAGAATGTATGATTATTTTGGGTTTGGTGAAGGGTTGCTACATCAATTTCCTTACTTTCTAACATTTTTTTATTATTTAACAGCTGGTTTTGAGAAGTTCAAATAGTGTGCTGGATTTAGGGCTATGATGGTTTTATAATGGGAACATAACCAAGAAGAGAGAATATGTCTCTGTTACAGAAGGCACATGAAATTATTTGCCAACCTTCTCCATGCTCCTTTGAGGCTTATTGGATTCTGAAGGTCTAGCCAAATATCATAACATGTCTGTTTTAGTTAGCCTTTAGGTATTCCCATGATTGCATCTAAGCATTACTTGGGAAATACCCTCATCAAACTTAATATCCCTAACCCTATACTATATATACATGTTATACACATATACATATATATATTTTTTTTATTATACATTGCATCTACTATTGTTACAAAGTTAACCTATTTTTTATATATATCTCAGCTATGTTAACATTTTCCTGATATTATCCTGAATTGTTATTAATATCCAAAATAAGGCTTTAAGATATGGGCATTATACATGTCATGGACCTCTCCACCTTGGTTTACCCAAAATGCATTGGGACCTGTTTGCTTGATGATGGTATATGGTCCCTCATACATATTACTAAACTTGTGATACTTGCCTTCCTGCAGTTTACTAGGATGTGGAGTTTTTATTAGCACTCTGTCTCCAACTTTGAATTCATGTTTAGACCTTTTTACATTTCTGATTTCTACAATTTGCTTTCATCGTAAGTCATTTTTGAGCTTGCAATATATCCTTTATTAAACTCAGATTTAGTAGCTATGCTTCAAGCTGTCTGACTATTTGATGTATTCTATATGAGAATACTAAATAAATTTATACATCAGCTTCAGACTTATCTTCTGTTAGCTTACAGCTTATGTTCAGCTGAATGGCTCAGTAGGTTTGCATTTTATATTTAGGGGATAATAATAATAAAAAACAACTAAGGTTTAATATAACAAATAAATGTCTTCATTTATGATGTAATATTTTTGGTGCAGATCTTTTTCTTTGTCTGTGTCTGTATCATTGTTCAAATTTTTTTATGTACATATAAATTCATTTTCTTCTCATAATATCATGTGCATTCAATTTCTATACATAGTCCTTTTATGTGATTCAATGGTCTGCAATCTATGAAGGTCCTGCCCTAACATGTGCTTTTCTTTTTAAACACTGCCATTCACATGCTTAATGAATGGACCTTCATATGTATAGCACAACTTGTGGTATCTGATACCTTTCTGTTTAATCGATTGTTGTGGGTTATTTTCCATCAATACCAGATAATTTCTCATATTTTGGTCACCAGCTTTATCAGATGATGAATTAATGTGCCATGATACACATTTAAGATGATCAAATATATTGATTGCATTTTTGTCTTCATACATAATTTCTATGTGAGAACAATCTCTTGTGACAGCCATTACAATTGGTAATGCTTCATTTCGATGATTGTCACTTAGTTCTCCAGTTACATATTTGCGGCTTTGATAGTGCATATGAATGTGACACAATGATTTCAAGTATATATCCAATCCATCTGCCTTTGTATCTTCTTCCATGGATTCATCCATAATGCTTCTAACACATGGTGTGTTTATGTGTGGGTTTAGTATAAGGTTTTCAAAATTGGCTTGTGAAGTATTTTGGATTACCTCTTCCAACTTGGCAGTTATGAATTGTTTTTTCATCATGGGTACATTGTTTGACTTGTGGTCCATCAGAAGATTATGTGGTTTCAATTTCCCTTGATATTCATAAATATCATCAGAATGTCCTTTTCTAGACTCCTGAAATTCACAATATAACTTAAATTTCATGTTATTCATATGAATAATTGTCAATTGGTATGAGTTCCCTATCTGACATTGTCTATTGCACTGGAATTCTGTGGATATCACTGTTTTTGGTTTTAAAGAATCTCTGCTTTACTGTTATTCATCTTTCTTTCTAAGTATTGCAGATCAAGTTTCACCATTTCAACAGTGGTATGGTGATTCTCTCTGTCATCACTCTGTTGTGTCCCAATGACTTGCATCTTCTGGCATGTATGGAATCCATTATGCATGGATTTTTGGTTGGTAAATCTATTCTTTTTCCCAGCTTGATCCCATGTCTCAGTTGTACTCTCAATAAGTTTCTCCAACCTAGTTTGTTGTGCAGCAGAGACAGTTTACCAAGACATTAATTTGTTCACAATTTGGTCTAAATGGAGATTTAATATTTCTTCAACCCCATTGGGTATTTCACTATCTTTATCCTGTGCACTCAAAAGATGATCCAATTTCATATGGATGGCTTGAAGTTCCTCTTTGACTTTATTTTTATGTCTTTCTTCATTCTTTTTATCTCTTCCCTGAAAGTTTCCTGGATCTAATAGACCTCTTTGAGTTTCATATCTATCTGGGTCGCAATACCATCTGTAAATCTTGTATATTGCCCATAACACTGTATAATTTTTTCATCCATCTCTTCTTTCATTCTTTCTATTCCTTGTTTTAGCTCAGCACTATCTTTCTGTACATTTTCCAACCCTAGAGATAATGGGTCCCATGTTCTCGATCAGTTTATTTTCAACTTCCTTCACTTCTGCCTTCGTTCATATTTCTACCATTTTCACATATCCTTTCAATCTTCTCTCAAAAAATATATCTTTTCTTTTAGCTCTATTTCAATCTTGCTAACATCATCTTTAGTTGCCATACTCTCTAACTTCACATTAATATCTTCTCTTATAGCATCCACTTTATTGCACATACTAGCAGTAATCTTTGCCTCCATGCTACTTATAAGTTATTCTAAACTACCTATTTCAGTTCTCATTTCTGTTTTAATACTATCTATATTACTGTTAAGATCATTGCTCATGCTACTTATATCAGTTTTAGTTGCCATTTTTGCCTCCACGTTGCTCATACTTGCCATCATGTTCCAATTAATCTTGTCCATTATTTCTTGAAACATTGTTCACATGATGGTCATATTTTCAGTATCTTGTACTACTTTACTTTCAGATGCTTGAATAATCTCATCAGTGGGAATTTCTTGCATTTGAAAAGCTAAAAATAGAAATAAACACAAACATTTTTATAGATATTTACTATATTACATTTGAATAACAGTTAAGAATTAAATAATAATTTTGAATTAAACATTTAAAAGATCTATTTAATGTTTGACTGTGATTCTTACAATTAAAACAAGCTTGTTTTTATGTTACAATAGGTATACTGGTAATTATAAAATTCCATTATGATTTTAATTAGATTAAGAACTTTTTTAAATTAAAGCTTGTATAACATTTTGATAGAAATTCCACAAAGATGTTAAAAGGATTGAAAAATACTTTTACATAAAAATTTGGTATTTAATTAAGGTGAATTAAATAAAGCATAATTAATTTGTTTTTAATCAGAAAAAGAAGAAAAAATTTGCTTAATTATTGTTTTCAAATTTCACAATATATTATAAAAAGGTGGATTTGAATCATTCAGGGAATTACAATAATAGAGAACATTATCATTATGAAGTTATAACTGAAGGGCATCTGTTGCTGCTAGTGTAACAATGGTAGAGTTTGAATTTACATGGAAGTAAATAGCCTGCTTTTATGTGGTTCATAGCCCATGTGTATACTAGATGGCCTACATAAAATCTATCAAATTATGGACTAAATGGAGCTGACTAATGTCATCAATTATCTGATTTATAGCTTTCCTAAAAATGTCAATAGGCTGGTATACTCTTTTACAAAAGGTAAGATTACTGTGAGATTTCAGGAAATAGCTAGCTTACTGAAAAAATATCATGTTATAATTTATATATATGTAATTTTACTTAATATTAAAGGAAGCACAAAGGAAGTTATTATAACCATTTATATATTATACAGTATGCATACAGGAGATATACTTCAAAAACTGATATTAATTGGTGAGTAAAAAATAATTTATTGTAATATTATATTAAATAATTAACTTCTCATTTAAAATCTCTAATTTACAAGTTTAAAAGTAAAGAAGTTTGCTTAAATAAATGACATATGTCTCCAGAAAATTTATTCTCTTTAACATTTGTAAAGGATTTATTCCAGTCTTGATTATATATTGTAAAGAAAGAAAAAAACCCCAGAGTTTTTAAAAGGATTTTCTAGCAATCTTTTTAAAAGATGTTTACATTTAAAAGTAACTTGGGGAAAAATAAAAGAAACCTTTATGCTGAATTTTTCAAAGAAAAAATGTTTGTTTAACCTTTTTAAAATGTCTTATTTGGTAGTAGTAGTTACAATTAGTAATGTCTTATTTGGTAGTAGTAGTTACAATTAGTAATATATATATATATATATATATATATATATATTAACTCAAGCCAAGCATTTATCTAATTCTTAAATATTAAGAAAAAGATCCAAATCTTCAGACACCTACATGTCTTCAAACTCAGATCTTTAACCAAAGAAACTATATGCCTGAACTAAATTCAGTGATATCATATATTAGTAGGCTTAGCAATTTAATGTAGCCAAAGCCCTAGTAGCAAAATTATAATATTAGTAAAAATCAGTCATATATCACATGACCTATATAGCTTGTATTATGTAATATATAAAGAGCCTGCTAATAGCTCTAAACAAGCTTAATTATTTTATTTTTTATGATAAATGCTACAAGAGAAAATACCTGAAGCCTTTATCTATGATGGTCCCCATACCCAGACTGGTTTTGAGCTATGGCTCTCATCATATATATATATATATATATATATATATATATATATATATATATATATATATATATATATATATATATATAAATGCCAGTATGTTCACATGAATTTGAATGAAAACCCTTATATATTAAAACCAGTCATCAATCATATATGTTAAAATTAATTATTAAGTATTATAAAAAAGAGTTTTTATTATTGGTTTATGACAATTCAAAGATGTTAATTTTAAATTATTATACAGGAGATATGTGTGCTTATATATGTAGGTGTGTTCGTGTAAACATCTAGAAATATATGTAAATTTCAATGTAATAGCATACTTTTGTATTATTCTAATCAAAATCAGAATGCCGAATTTATAGTGTACTAAGGAGACCTTAATTTAATTTTGTTGTTATTAATAAATCTATATTCAATTAAGTTATTCTAGTGAATTTATTTAATCCTAGACTAGATTTAGAACATTATATGTTAGCATTATCTCCTTCTTCACAGTAACAGTTATAGAGCTCTTGCTTTCTCAGATGGATTTATTCACAATGGTTAATTATATAGATTGGGGTTTATGTGCAGTGGTTTTGGATATATAGATGATTTGATTATTTTTCTGTAATCCTGTTTGGTGCAAAGGGATATACTTTAATGTTTCAGGCATTTTACTTTAAATTTCATTTTATTATATCTTCCAAAATTGAGTTTATAGTTGGCCAGTACATTAATGGTACTAAGTGTCCAGAGGGCATTGATAATTATCAGCATGTTTTAGTATCCCAGCATTATTTTTTTAATTGTTACATATGTATGGTCTGCACTTAAGTTTATGCATCCAAATTATTGTTTATATAATCTTCCCCAAGCTTGGAAAGGGCTAAATAATTAGCTTGCTTTATAGTGTATCACTTTTAATTCCAGTCACAAGGTTGACTGTTGATTTTATTTTTTTGATCATTCATGATGCTGTATGGTTATTATTTATCTGTAATGCTGGGTGAACTTATAATTACTTAGTCTTTTTTTGATGGTATCTCAGGCTCATTGTTCATTAAATTAATTATATATTTAAAATTAGACTAGTCTATGACTTAGCCTTAATGAGATTTTCCATGACCCCAGATTCATCCTTCAGTCTGAATCATCTATCTATCTATCTATCTATCTATCTATCTATCTATCTATCTATCTATCTATCTATCTATCTATCTATCTATCTATCTATCTATCTATCTATCTATCTATCTATCTATCTATCTATCTATCTATCTATCTATCTATCTATCTATCTATCTATCTATCTATCTATCTATCTATCTATCTATCTATCTATCTATCTATCTATCTATCTATCTATCTATCTATCTATCTATCTATCTATCTATCTATCTATCTATCTATCTATCTATCTATCTATCTATCTATCTATCTATCTATCTATCTATCTATCTATCTATCTATCTATCTATCTATCTATCTATCTATCTATCTATCTATCTATCTATCTATCTATCTATCTATCTATCTATCTATCTATCTATCTATCTATCTATCTATCTATCTATCTATCTATCTATCTATCTATCTATCTATCTATCTATCTATCTATCTATCTATCTATCTATCTATCTATCTATCTATCTATCTATCTATCTATCTATCTATCTATCTATCTATCTATCTATCTATCTATCTATCTATCTATCTATCTATCTATCTATCTATCTATCTATCTATCTATCTATCTATCTATCTATCTATCTATCTATCTATCTATCTATCTATCTATCTATCTATCTATCTATCTATCTATCTATCTATCTATCTATCTATCTATCTATCTATCTATCTATCTATCTATCTATCTATCTATCTATCTATCTATCTATCTATCTATCTATCTATCTATCTATCTATCTATCTATCTATCTATCTATCTATCTATCTATCTATATTATTTTAAACAATTCTAGGGCAAAAAGGTGCAACAAATCTGTTTATTGCTGGAAAAAAGAGTATTTTATCTCTTGCCACTTGTTTTAAAATGACTGATAAACAGCTTTGTAAAAATGGAACTGAAATAACGAAATTCTAAGAAAATTTCTAGATAACAAAGTACCAGAAATGTTAAAAATCCCAAAAGAATAAATATTTTTTGGTAATTTTTTAAAATTAAAACTTAGTTTATTATTTTTTAAAAAATATTATTATATATTGCTAATAAAATATTAGATTAGATTACTTTAAAAAAATGGAAAAATATAAAATACTTTTTATTGCAAGATTATTTTAGTTGAAAAAAAAAGGTATATAAATTTTAAAAGAATATGTTCTTATATTTTCCATAGGCAAACATAGAAAGAATTATTTATATATTGTAAAAATAATATAGCACACAGATTAAATTAATAATTAAACTTAAAATAAATAAAAATATTTTGTATCATTAAATGCAAGTGATTAATTTTGTTTACTTTATATGTACATTTAAATAATGATATTACATTCATTTTGTTTCCATTTATTGAAGATTAGAGACAATTTAAAATTATTAATTGAATTTATTGTCATGTTGTAAAACGTAAGAGAATATATATGTGTTTGTATTTATGACTATTATTTACACTCTCATACACACATATATGTATAAAATAGTAAACAACAATTTAATCTTTTCTGCATCCAATTAACTGTTAAAATTTTTATTGGCTGATTAAATTAAAGTTCTGAAGTTTTGATTAGTCAATTACAGAATAAGCAGTGAAATATATTTTCTTTTAAAATTATATTTGTTTAGTTTCTAAAATGCAAAATAATAATCCCTCAGATTATTAAAGTAAATAAATCTTTTTAAAAATAATTTTCTATTTATAATTGTTTAAAATAATATATAGTGATCAACATAAAATGTATATTTGTCATCCAATTAAAATAATTAATATTTCACAAGTATTTTATGAAAAAATAATAAATATGTAAAAACAGATAGAATATATATATTTTCATTTTAAAAATCAAACTGAAAAAATAGAACTGTCAAAATCTTTGACAGGAACTCTATTGCAGAGAGAGCAAAATACTACCAATAAGAGCATTGGAAAACAGGTTCTTGCATCATTGTAATAGCATTAAATTTAAATATTAATGATTTATTAGTTCTAAAAATTCTGAAGATGGCAGCATTATTCAGTACATTTTTTAATAAAAAAAAAATAAAAAATTGGCAAAACAATTTTAAAAATAGTTATTAAAGAGTGAGTTAAGGATATGAGCACATGAATGTGGTCCATGCAAAAAAAGTTAAACTATATTACTACATTTATTGTTTTGCATTTACTCTATGAAAATAATTAATATCTATGTAATAGTTATAAAAATCAAACTTATATATAATATATTTGTATTATTGGTAACTTTCATTTATTGTTATTATTACCAAGTAATTAATAAAAGTATTACTTATTATGTAAAATAATTATGGGTAATTTATCTAAATATTAGATTAAATATTTTATTCATCTTTCCTATCAAATATCTAGTATCAGTCAGTAATAAAATATTATACATATGTTATTGCTCATGTTGCTGATTTAATTGCCATATATTGAAACCTAGAGAGTATTCCTATTACTCATACTGACAGTGATATTTCACCTATATCAAATAACAATATTACCATTATAAATGATTGCTAAAGATTACTTTTAAAAATCCACATACTTTATTTACATGAAATGTAACTAATATTTATTTTTGCTATTACATTTATAATACTATATGGTCATGAGATGAACTGAAGATTTTAATGAACTCTTCACATTTATTTAGCATTTAACATATGCTCAGTTTAAATAAAATACGTTATATATGCATGCAACAGTATTTTATTTTTACATTGATATAAATAATGCCTCAATGTAAAACGGGATAATCACAATCTGCATTCATTATTTGTTTATAATATATCTTTATAGCATTTCATTACAGTATATATATATTAATGGCTGGTGAGTGAGTCTTAAGATTTCTTAACGTATCCGCACTATAAGGGCGCCATCTAGGCATTTGAACCTAGAAAAATTTATATAGTAGGCAGATACGTAAGTTAAGATTCAAAAAAATTTTTTTTATATATATTATTCTGACCGTTTGCCCAATGTCACTAGCTCATAGAGTAGCAGAGATTTAAACATTTTTATAAGTTTTAATAGATTTCTATTCTCAAAATATATATTAAATATTTAGAATAAAATAAAAGAAGCCACTGCCAGTAATTAACACACAAATAGATTTTTATTAACGCACATTTAAAACTGAGGAATAAATTTATTTTTAGATTTTAACATTAATAATTTTTTTTAAAATTTAAATTCAAATTACTATTTAAATAGACCGCACAGATGGATATTTAAATTATATTTTACTTTAGCATGTCAAGCATAGATAGTCTACATAGATTTTTTTCCATTTAAAACCTTATCAAAACATTCATTCAATCTCAGACTAAAAGTTCGTAGCCAACCCAATATCAGCTTCCAGATATATATTTGCAACCAATGTAATATGAAGATGCTAGCATAAAACCATGCCGACAGGAATGTGCATCTGACAGTGTGATATTATTTGAAGGAAATGATCCGTGTCCAGAGCAGGAAAGTGCATCTGCCTGACTAAGGAATCATGTATATAATTTTTTTTAAAGAGTGCTACGTATGGGGGAGAGCGGTCTTTCTGCCATCTTATAGATTCCTGTCCATAGAGCTAGAAGGGGTCAATGGCACAGGAAATACATCTGTGACCATTTCAATGATATGACTGTCTCTTTGGGGTCATGCATTAAGTTGGGCATGTTGCCCTGTATGCTAAACATGCTTCACATTACATTAATATAAACACCCATATATCCCTCCACAAACATTGACCTAACTATGAAACAAATAGCCTGAAATTAAAATCCCTTAAATTTAACATAAACGAATTTAAACATAGTTATTAATCTTTATCCATGCAGCTATCTACACCCAACTTTAAATTTAATACATTTTAGTTAAAACATAATACACACACAAAAAAATGAAATGGAAATGATTGCTTAAACATCTGCTTAAAAAAAGATTAACAATTGAATTTGCATTTTTAATTCAGATAAGAGTTCTTATTATCAGCTATTAATTCATTGCAATTTTAGAAAAGTTCTTATTAGATAGACACAAGAGTTCATACTTTAAGGATTGAGTAGATTGAGAAGTCCATCTTCGTGATCACTTTCATAGATTTTGTCCTTCTTTGAAACGAAACCGCTACTTGCCATTCATTTGGTCAGGAACTGTCATCCAGAGGCCTCAGCTGGTCATCCAGAAAATTAAATCTATTGCAGACTTCCACATCGTGAAAATCTGCAATCTAGCTAGTTATAATGACATATTCATAGTCAGCTGTCAGATCAGAATTATAATAATCATTTGGCTTTTATATTTTTATTAGTCTCTTATCATCCAATCTTGGGATTTAACCAGCAAGATGTCACTAATCCTTTCGTGTTTCAGTTATGGTCCATGCTGTCATTTTCGTGCTTGCATTGGTCATTTAATTTCTGTGTATTCTCTTACCATTTAATTTATTTTAAGTGCCTCAAGGGCCAGTTTGCTTTCAAACAATCATTTAATTAATAAAACAATCATTTCCATTTTCTAAGGTTATAGAAATCAACATTATTTCTATTTTTCAAATATCGATCTTTATATTTTTACTTTTTTTTTTTACAAAAAAAAATACTTTCAAATACTTTTTCTTAAAATAATTTAAGTTTTCCATCTGCGCGACAATATATATATATATTAAACAACTTTTAATTTTCAGTTTTTAAGTTTTTTTCTTTTTAATAAATCAATTTTTATTTACGATCTTTATATATATATATATATATAATAATCCCAGTGCATAACGCTATACTGAAATAAATATACAAATATTAAGCAATTAAATCATCCCACATGGTTAAAAAATGCAGTACTGTCCTCTGTGAACTAATATATAAATACATTAGAGTTCGTATTTCAAAATAGCCAGGTCAAAATGATATATATATATATATATATATTGAAACTACATAAAAGTTGTATAGAATCTGATTTCATAAAATTGAGAAGTAGAAATAAAAATATACTTGAAAAAAAAAAGAATTAATTAATAATAATCTAGCAATAATCAGAATGATAATTATCTTTATAAAGATTTTAAAGATAAATTAAATTGAAATGGAGGCATATAATTTGGAAAGAAGAGAACTCAAGACCAAAATATTTTATTTGCTATGAATAAGTGATTGTATAAGTAAAATAGATGATCTATATAATTATTTGACAAAAGAATTTAATATAAAGCAAAATTAATTGTAAATGTAATATTTAATAATTCTACAGTTTAAATAAATATCAAATTATATATTTGAAATATAGAATATCATAATATATTTCACGAGATAATGAGAAAGGATTTGATAAAAAAGATTTTGTTTGTTATCATTGTTGTATTTGAGTTGATTGCCTACATGGTTTTCATTCAATTGGTAAAGTGTCCAACATAAGATCAGGAAGTTGCAGGATAAATTCTAGCACTCGAACTTGATATGAATACCTAAGCACCACAGCCATATGCATTTTTAAAAATTTGAGTTGATTGAGAAGAAAACACTACTTTTTATTGCTAGTCCTTTTAAGCAGAAAAGAGAAAAAAAGTTTTTTGTTATATTTTTACGTGCCTTTATTTTATTGAGAAATATTTAAATTTTATTATTTCATTTATATTTCGATAAAATAATTATTAAAAATAAAGTCAGATTTTTGAATAATGAAAATATATGCCACATTTTCTTCCCCTCACATATTTGTATGCAAACAGGATTTAAGAAATTCAATACAAGTCATTTATGAAATCAACATTGATAATATCATAATAGTAAAAAAGAAAACTAGAATTAACAATGGATTTCATATTTATTAATATTGTATATAGAGAAACTACAACTCTTGGTCTTTCAAAAAGAATCATATTATTATTAATTTGACTGGAATTGTGCACAGAAGCAATATATTCAAAAACAGTTGTAGTTCGCAGAAATTAATTATGGAATCATCATATTGAAAGCTAAGATAATCCATGTATGAATGTTGATTTAAATAATATACTATTTATTTTTAAATGAACTTAGATATCAAGTTAAAAGTAACCTAAATGGATATAAAAGCTTATTGTATTGCTATCTCAGAGCAAAAGAAGAAACCCATAGACAATTATAAATTTTTGAATTTCTATTCCTTTTTTAGAACATTTTATTATTGTTGTTACTACTACTATTAGTTTTTAATAATAAGACGTATTTTTTAAAAATATTAGTTATAGGGAACTATTCTGAAAATTACATCTGATAAGTTTGATCATTTT
The DNA here is from genome assembly GCA_028023455.1 of Epiperipatus broadwayi. Classification (NCBI taxonomy): domain Eukaryota; kingdom Metazoa; phylum Onychophora; class Udeonychophora; order Euonychophora; family Peripatidae; genus Epiperipatus; species Epiperipatus broadwayi. The sequence goes on from JAQFVV010001525.1 coordinate 28,869, forward strand.
TCAATTTCAGATGGATAATGGTTAAACAAGGCTGGCAAAATAAATACATTATAATGTAATACTTCTATAAATAACTAAAACTACAGGTATATTAACTTATATGTTAATCTACATATGTGAAAAATGGGCTAATTTCATTTATTATTTGTAATACTGAAAATATTTAATTCATTACGATCAATTCAAGTCAACAATGATAATAGAATATCACATGATCACATTTTCTATACTAGCACATTAATTGTTGATAAACAGAGCAAAACTCTCCATACAGTATTGCCACCTGTGCTAAACAGAGTAATCAATGGATGCCAGAAGGCTTGTGCATAAAATCCCTATCTAATGCCTACTCATCCAATATCCCCAGACTAGTTTCTGGCTTGTGGCCTTCGTCAGATCCAAAGCTCCTCACTGACGAAGGCCACAAGCCAGAAACTAGTCTGGGGATATTGGATGAGTAGGCATTAGATAGGGATTTTATGCACAAGCCTTCTGGCATCCATTGATTACTCTGTTTAGCACAGGTGGCAATACTGTATGGAGAGTTTTGCTCTGATAATAAAATATATAATTCATTTAGGGAATTGTACAAAGAATGGAAAAGATAATTACTCATTTTGTTCGTTGTTACATTAAATGATATCTGCTTTTTATACATTATTCATTTGCTGATAGAGAATTTTTTGTCTAGCATAGTAATCTATCCTATATATTGATTATCAGACCTAATTTACATTCCACTAGTTAATATGAACGCATTCCGTATGGCGGAGAGAATACATCTATAGAGAGTTCATGTCTAATAATGCTTAATATCTTTTTGTATAAGCAGCTACTTGTATATTAACAAAGAATGAATATTAAGTATAGATATTTCATCTAAATATTATAATGAAGACTTACACCTTTACACAATAAAAATTTCGTCTATTAGTTTTTACCCAATGAAATTATTCTTCCAGAACACAAACAATCCTGTTATACTAAATTTATTCTTCTTTCATTTATCAATACACTTTGACAATCTGGTAATATTAAAATGGTTCTAGATTATTTATTTAATATACTGAGTAGTGGGAGGGAATAATTTTTTTGTGGAATACACTTATTCAGTATTCATAAGGGAGCAAATAAATTATAATGCCAGTTTTCAATAACGTGAAGTAAGCGGGTAATTAAATATATAAAAATATAAATTTATCATTTGCATTCAATGGATACGTGAAACATTATGTATTAAATTTCTCGTAACATGTTTTTAAAATATTTCTTTGATAATAAATAATGGTAGACCTTGTTAATTATAATAAATAATAGTAAATATTGAAAAGAAATTGAATACCGACCGATAATAAAGATATAAAAATAATATTAAATAGTTTTAAATTTATCTATATACGTACACAATAAAGTAAATAATAATAAAAAAATAAAAATAAAGTTAATATTTTTTAAACCTCTGTTATTGTGTAAAAGGCTTACAACCTATGTAAAATTAAAACAAATAAATTAGTGTTAATTTATTATATGCTTATTCATAACATCTTCAGTAAATTGTTTTTTTTAAAATTCGTGCTTATGTTTCTTTTTCTTAATATTTATAATTTATATAACATAAACATTTGTGCAGGATTCACATTATATAAGTATGTTGTTATTTATATAAGCAATAAATAGCTACAGTATAATTTTTTTTAAAAAAATTATTATTTAATCTTAATATTTTATGGTTAAAAGTTAGGTTTCCCCCCTTGATTCTGTAATTGATCACAGGATTAGCTTGGGAATTATAGTAAGAGAATCCGTATCAGAAACGAAAGAAATCCAAAGCATCCACTAAAATGCTTAATAATGTACAGAAAATATTGCAAATATAAATTTTAGATTTTCTACATATTTATTATTATAATGCATAAGTGATAAGTTAAATGGTTTGAACTATCTAACCATGATTGTAATCTACATTTTTATATATTCAGTTATCTAATAATGTTCCACAAAACACACATGCATATACTTGTACCTATATGCATTATACATACTTCAAATTTTCAAATGTTTGTTGATCTGCACAGGGTAGTAGTTTCTCCCTTCTATAACATAATGCTAAGGGCACTTAGCATTAAGTTATAAAAGAAAGAAACCATTTCCATATGCAGATGAAAAGATAAACAAATGTTTGCAAATTTGTTTATAAATACAAATGAAGAGAAAAAAAATCAATATTATATATATATTAAAGAACATAGCATTTTACATATATATATATATAAACAAAAAAATAAAAATAGCATTTTACATATATATATATATATATGTTAAAACGAAGATTTGCACGGGTTAAATATATAAAATACATATTTTGCGGGTTCATCCGTGTTAAAAACTTTTAATATTAATATACTGACGTTTCGACTTGGTCATACAAGCCATCCAAAGAGTTACAAAAGGTAGAAAGACGGTTGTAGAGGCGCTACAGTCACTGATTTGAATAAAATGTTAAAATTCCACCAATAGCAAAAAATGTTAAATTTAGGAATGTTTTTTAAAAAAATCTTTCCATTTAGGAGGAAGTTTGCATATATCATCTCACTTATTGATACAATCTGGCCTTTTAAGTATCTCAATGGCTTCTCTAATTTTGCATTGGTAGAGATGATCACATCTGGATATGATCCTGGTACTAGAAAAATCAATTTTATGACCTGAATCTATAGTATGGAGTGAGAGTGCTGATGATGATGAGTGTTGTTTAACTGCATTAGCATGCTCATCTCTCCTAACACTGATGCGACAATTACTCATACCTATGTAAGAAGCTTTACAATTTTTACATGAGATTTGATAGACACCATGAGATTCAAGAGGGATTGAATCCTTAGGCTTGGTTATTATATTGCTGATCTTTTGATGAGCAGAAAATGCTGTATCTATATTATAGCATTTTAATATATGTCCGATACTGTCTGTAGTTCCTTTTACATATGGAACACAAATCCTAATAGCTGATTTATCATCTTTTTGTTTCCTATTTTGTCTATTTTGGGCTTGAAATAAGGCTTTTTTTTTTATAAATTTGTAATTATAACTATTTGCTAATAAAACACTATTAATATGATTTATTTCTTCTTTCAGATGTGTCTCATCTGAAAGGTTAATTGCTCTATTTAAAAGAGTTTTGGCTACAGAAACTATCTGAGTTGGGTGATGATGAGAATGGAAATTCAAATATCTGTCTGTGTGTGTGTGTATCCTTTTTGTAAATAGAAAAAGATAAACTATTTGGTGTTCTGGTGACTAGAACATCAAGAAAAGGGAGGTTTTCATCAGACTCTGTCTCCATTGTAAATTTAATATGAGGATGCATATTATTTAAATGTAAGAAAAAATCATCTAATTTATTTTTTCCATGTTGCCATATGACAAAAGTGTCATCTATGTATCTGAGCCAAATGAGAGGTTTTAAAGATGATGATTCTAAAGCACGAGTTTCTATATATTCCATGAATAAATCAGCTATTACTCCTGAGATAGGTGAGCCCATAGGAGTACCAAAAACTTGTCTGTAATGCTGTCCATTGTATACTAAATGTATTTAAGAGACAATGTTTAATTAAAGCAATAATATGGTCTGGTAAATTGCAATGTTGTGAGATTATATTTAAAGCTTCATCAATTGGAATGTTTGTAAACAAAGACACGACATCAAAACTGACCAGAATGTCATTAGCATTAATTTTTAAACTTTTTAAAACAGAAATAAAATGAAGAGAGTTTTTAATATATGATTTAATAGATGGGATTGTAGGTTTAATAAAATCCGATAAGTATCTGGCTAAAATATGAGTTGGAGAACCTATTGCACTTACTATTGGACAAAGGGGGGTATCTGGTTGGTGAATTTTTGGAAGTCCATAAAATTTTGGACAGACACAAGATTTTTCATGAGGGATTATTTTATTTTTTATCTCTGTTTCAATAGGTGACTTAAAAGCCCAGATTGTATCAATAAGTGAGATGATACATGCAAACTTCCTCCTATTTGGAAAGATTTTTTTTAAAAAACATTCCTAAATTTAACATTTTTTGCTATTGGTGGAATTTTAACATTTTATTCAAATCAGTGATTGTAGCACCTCTACAACCATCTTTCTACCTTTTGTAACTCTGTGGATGGCTTCTGTGACCAAGTCGAAACGTCAGTATATTAATATTAAAAGTTTTTAACATGGATGAACCCGCAAAATATGTATTATATATATAACATTTAGATGGAAAAAGACTAATCTTCCACTAATTGACAGTACTTCAAATCAATAAATGTTTTAAAAGACTGATAGCTACTTTCCTATTAGACCTGCTCGCCTTTTCACATCCATATCAATCCGTGATAACTTTCTAATCTTGCAAAGTCATTATTAACTATACACTGGAACTTCTAACAAACTTAAGTGATAAATTTGTCAAAATTGATCAAATGTAAATGTTATTTCATGATATTTTCTCAAGATTTAGAAAGTTATCAGCACATTGATACATATGTGAAAGGACATAGCATCTCTAATACATAACACTAACTGCACAAGACTAACTCTGAAAATGTACATTTTTAACAATATAAAAAATAAATTTGTGCATAAAAATAATAAAACACATTGATAATAAATAAAAACAGATAGTTTTGAGTTCACTTCATGCAGTCAAAGCCATTCCCACAAGGTATGGCATTCTACCATTGCAAACATGGTGAGCAATTTCCAAATTTCACTTAAAATTAAAAAATTCTATGTATATTAACTTTGGCATGAAATTTCAAAATGGACACTAAAGCAAAATTACCAAAAAATAATACTAGATAAGCAAAATAAAAAAATACTATATCTATTTAATTGCTTAAATAAGTATATTAACTACTAAAATAATAAGTATATTAGCTACAAAATGGACCATAAAGCAAATAAAAAAACACTACATCTATTAATTATGAACAGAAAAATAAAAAATGGACAGATAAAAAAAAATCTGTCTAGCTAAGATTTTTAATAAATGGAGAGTCAAAGCATGTGTTTATAGAATATAATAGCTGCATGGGATCTTGATCGAAAAATATATAACTACATTTGTTTGTTAAAAAATAACAAAAAAAAGAAATTAATAAATTTTTATCAAAATGTAAAAAAAAAGTTATTAAACTTTTATTAAAATAAAATAAATGAGGTGGACTGATTTTTTTAAAATAACCTCCAGAATGTAAACGAAAGTGACACCTTCTTTGTGCAGCCAGCAGATCATAGTTTTTGAGTTTTATACATTTACAGGGTGGGGTTAGTAAATTTGTTTTAAAACAGAATCAATTAGGTGGACTTATTTTTTTAATATTGTCCAAAATGCAAATAAAATAAACATCTTCTTTGTGCATTCTCTGCCAGAAGATCACAGTTCTTGAATTTTATATGCTTTCCAGCAATCTGAACAAATTGTCAGCCCTCTTCCACATTTTGTTTGATTGCTTTCATCAGAGTTGCCACTGTTCTATTCTCAATTGCCATAATGAAACAAAAGCTCACAACTATCGGTTTTTATGTAATATAGTAATGTGTTTTTATTATTTTTGTGTACAAATTTATCCCCTTAAGTTAGGTGTTCACATTATTTGATGAGATCACAAGATTTATTTGAAGGGATCATAAGATTAAAAATTTAGGGACATAATGACATGGATGTGAAAAGGTGTAGCAGGTCTAATACATAAGTTCGAATGGTGTCACCCATTTATTATTAAAACTTACTTTTAAATAAACCAATATTCATTGATAATGCTGGAAATTGAGCAGTGATCTTATTTAAAAGTCAACATTGTCTATTCATAATGTATATAGAGGAAGAATAATTTACTTCTATGCAAATTTTATATATATATATATAATGAGCATGCTAATTTGTAGCACAAGCTTATTAAATAAAGTCACGTGATGTATGACTTTATTTCCTTGCAATTATATTTATATATATGTTTCTGTATTTATAATAATTTTTAACTGCATGTTTATTTTAAATTATTAAGCTATAGTTGTAAATATATTTGTGTTTTGTCAATTCTTTACAATCAGGAATGCTCTTGCATGGTTCATGCATATTATATGTATAATTGCCTGATCTACAATTTGGTTTTATATTCTGAAAACTAAGTAGGCACACAGAAAATATAAATAGAGATTATTGTAAGAGAGAGGTGTTTTGCCTCAGTGACCAGGCAAAAACCTAGATTATACGATTCTTATGATAGTAATAGCTATTTCTTTTGTTTTGGTACTTTTATGTCACATATATAAATAGAGCTTGTTTCAATTTTCAAACTTTAGATAGATTTGTAGAGCCTTCCTGTTACATATTTAACAAATTAACTGTTAGAAATAAAAAATTGATTCTAAATTACATCATTGTATTATTACATCATTTTATTAATATTTTTTATAAATTTTCTATTTTTTTGTTTTTTACTTATTCAAACAATGGATTTATTTGTGTTTATGCATAATATAAATATTACTGTTTTTTTATTAAACATTTTGCTGGAATTTATTAGATTTATATAGAGATCATCTAGTATTTTTTACATGCACACACACGTTCTCTCACACATTTGCTTTTACATTTAACATAGGGAATTTAGCTAAAAGAAACGGTGTAAGCGCATTTACAAAAAGTATATACTTGTATGTAATATTTTCTCGGAGAAACAAATTTCTAACTTCAAAGCGAATATAAATATATATGTATATATTTGCGTGTATTTTAGTATATCTTTACATATTGCACTTTAAAAAATAATAATGAACCATACACGTAACGTTTCTTTTTAAGTTAAATCTACGGATAATTAAATGATTGAGCATTTTTGTAGCGACAAATTACGGTTGATTTCAAAATAAATTGATATTAAATATCAAAACCTTAGTATTACTAAAGTTTTTAGTATTTTAAGGAAAATTAAGACAATGCAATAAATAAAATAATTCAAATTAGAAGGATAATTAATTTTAGAGATATATTGAGAATTAGTAATAGATATTATACAAGTGTGTGCATACATACAATATATTTAATGTGTAAAAATAAATTCCTAAAAGCCTGTCAAGCGTTGGTGATCGAGTGGTCAGCACAGCTGCCTTACAAGCAGTTGTCCGGATTAGCGGGTTCGCTTCCCGGCCGATGCTATGACACATGGAAAAAAAAAGCTTTGAGTTAAAATGTGGATCATCTGAGACTTAGTCAGCTTTTTGTAATTATAGTATTAACATTTGATAATACATATAAATTAGAATTAAAACTGATTTCCCTTAATGCTTTTTTAAAACCACTATAATTTGCCATACTTAGTCATAAATAGTGTTTTTTTTACAACAGATTTTTTGTTAAATGTAGATTTTTTAACAATTCACTTCTAATAACAAAAATATGACATTTCTCTATTTAATTGTTTACACTCTTTTATATTTATCTTTTTTCCATTAATATAGACTATTTGTCCAAATTTTAAGATACTGACTTGTGTTCTTGTTTTTTAATATTTCTTTGATTGACTTATTTATTACATATAGATCATTCTCTTATGACATGTTTTCTAATTTTGTATATAAAAAGTAAAAACCTCTTAATTTTAACATGCAGAAATTTAGTTATCTTGATTGGAACCTTGCTAGGATTAGGTAAAATATAACACATCGCGAGACTCTGCCAATTCACTGCTCAGAATTCTGAAGATATTAAAAGTTAAAACAAGAATCTCATGAAGCTTTGCTTAAATTGTATCATTCTAGGTCAAAGGTCACTGGAATCATGAAAATATGTATTTAAAAATCGTAAGGGTTTAAAAAATTTTTAATAAATAATTTAAATATTGCAAGAAAAGTAAAAATAAATGCTGTATTTTTGGATAATTGTCAAGGAAAAAGATAGCCAATCAGAAATTAGTATGGGGATTTGGAAATACAAGTATCCATTGATTATTCAAACTTGAGGGTATTATTAAAATGCTATATTAAAAATTAATAATCAGGGAATATGTATTATGCTATATACATATATATTGTTTGCATATACTGCATAATTTTATAATAATTAATATTTTAGTGAGGAGGGGACTACATAAAATTGATACATACAAGAAAAGATAATAATTAAAAACAGTCTTTAAATAGCCCATTGTAGGTGAAAATTTCTTCCCATCTATTGTACAATAATATTTATAGAAAAAGTGATGCTATTTTAGTAAATGATTTACATCTTTTATGATAGGGAGCCAGAAAGCACCATACCTATGAAACTGGTACAGATATTTTGTCCAGTTTACATAAATTTCAATTTTGGATTGAAATTAAAAAAAAAAAAAAGATTTGACAAAAATCATCTATAAAACTATTCCCAATATTTTGTCTTTCAAAACTATTACTAAACTAACATAAAAACAAACTCAAGTACTTATCAAATGTATATAGCAAAAATAACTTACTAAACCAAGATAAAATTATGACAAAAATACTAAATTACTAGCGTTTACTAAACTGTAATTATTCTGTAATTCAATAAGTTCGTATTAAACTGTAATTAGTAAATATTAAAATTAAAACACTACAGATATCATGTTAAATGAGAGCACAAAAATTTCAAAAACAATATTTAGATATTAGCAAATATTAATATTTGATTAAAAAACAACAACAAAATACTAGGAACTAATAAAACGATGACTAGCAAATATTAAAATCAAGACACTATGGATATTAGGTTAAATTAAAATATTAACAATTTCATAAATGATATTTAAAAGTCAACAAATATTTATATTTAACAAAAACCAAAAACAAATTATTAGCACGTAATAAAATGGTAATTAGAAACTACTAAAATCTAAACATTATAGATATTATATTAAATGGAAATAAATAAAAATTCTAAAAACAATATTTAGCAGTTAGAAAATATTAACATTTGACAAAAAACAAAACAAAACAAAACAAAATAAAAACAAAAACAACTAACTTGCATCTACTAAAATATTAATTAGCAAATATTAAAATCAAAACACTATGGATATTATGCTAAATGACAGTATTAAAAATTTCAAAAACAACAGTTAAAAGTTGACAGTTATAAATATATGACAAAAAAAAAACAAATTACTAAACTAATGTAAGAATTAATTAAAAAACGTGCTCAAACAAAAGTATTTTAATTTTAAAATATAACAACAAAATACAAGCATGCATTTAAACAAAAGTAAGGCCGGAAAAAAATAATCCTAAATTAATGTAAGAATTAATAAAACAGGTGCTTAAATAAAAGTATTTTAACATTACAATTACAAAACACCAATAAATCCACATAAAAAATTCCATTTTCAATAAAAGTTTTTTTTAAAAAAATATTTAATAGAAACTATCTGTAAAACCGTTCTGCAAAATTAAATTCTGAAACTAATGTAAAAAAAAAAACATATATCAAATAATTTTGCATCATAATACTTGTGAAAAACAACAATAATTACAGTTTATTAAATATTACAATTCCTATCAATATAATAATTAGCAAAGAGCATTATAATAATTTTATATTTTATTGATACTATTAATTTATGTTGATTTTTGAGTAGTATATGATTTGTTAACCTTTTTAAATATAATATTATATGGTCTATATTCATTCATCAGGAATGACATGTTCTGTGTCATCTGGCTAGGTATTAGAAATAGGTATTGCATTTGGTGGTTATAAATTATTATTTGGTAAAATAAAATGCTGTTTAAAATATATACATATTGGTTTATTTCATGATAGTTAAAGTCAAAGGCACCCTTATAAATTGTTGAAATATGTTTAGTCTGACCATTATGATATATATATATATATATATATATATATATATATATCATATATATATATATATATATCATATATATATATTTATATATATATATATATATATATAAATCAAATCAGATCCACAAGAGCTAATTTAATAAGCTTGTAATTACAAATATTATATATAGAGTTCACAAAACAGGCTCTTAACAAGCTTTGTAGAATATCCCCAACCTTAGACCGGTTTCTGCTATGGGCATCCTCAGTGAGGTGCTAGGATATTCAATCATTAGATTAAAAATACCAAGACAAACTCAGCACTTTATCTAATGTATAATTATTAAGTAGAAAATCTGAAATTTTCAAACATCCATATATCTTCCAATCCAGCGATCTAACTTAAATAGCCACATGGACCTGAACACTATATATAACATTTGTAAATACAAGCTTATTAAATTAGGTCATGTGACATCTGACTTGATTGTTTTGTAATTTTATTTTTTGCTATGATGGCTTTGGCAATTTTATATTGCTAAAGCTATTAATATATGGTGTATCTGAACTTAGTTCAGTACCATATGGTTATTTAAGTTAGATAGCTGGATTGGAAGACATATAGATGTCTGAAAATTTCAGATTTTCTACTTAATAGTTATAAATTAGATAAACTGCTGGGCTTGTCCTGGTATTTTTAATCTAATGATTGAATATCCTAGCACCTCACTGAGAATGCCATTAGCAGAAACCGATCTGAGGTTGGGGATATTCTACAAAGCTTGTTAAGAGCTTGTTTTGTGAGTTCTATATATATATATATATATATATATATATATATATTATATATATATATATAAAAGTATATATATATATATATATATATATATATATATATATATACACACTTTTAACAAAACAAATACAATAGCTGTTTGAATTAGTTACATTATAAAAGTACATGAAAAAAATTGAATCATAAATGTATAAATTGCTGTGTGTGTATGTGCACATGTATTAGATATAACATATGCATTACTTAAGTAAACTGGTTAAAAAAATAGTTTATGCATTTTAATCATACTATTAAATATTTATAATGCAAATATACTTTGTAATAAGTGAAAACCAATAAAATGATAAGTTGTATTATATAAAAATAGAATGAAAAATAGTTTTGGTGGACATAAGAATTTTGAATTGTGTAGTGTACAAAAATATAATGTATTTTAGGACCCCTTCCTGATTTGCCTTCTGAATAAATTTTTAAATATATAACTTGCTTATTCTTATAATAAATTAAACATAAATTTGCTATTGAAAATTTGGAATTACTAAAATTAAGAAAGTTATTAATTAATTTTTAAAAGTCAGTAATGAATTTTTTATTTCTATCTTAACATAAATAAATAAAGAAAAAGAGTTGTTTTTTCTTTTGTTCATTTAGTTACCAAATAATAACATAATGTAATAATATATGCAGAATTATTTGTTTCCATAACATGTTGTGAAAAGAATGAAAAAAATGTTTATCAAAAAAACATGTTGTAAAGAGTATGATGTCAAATCTTGGAATTAGCTTTTGATGAATTTGTTGCTTGGAAAATGTCTATTGATTTCAGTGACAAATGTGAACAACAGCAAGTGGGATATAAATATATCAGAAAAAAACTAGAGCAGCCTACTCTAGTCTAGTCAAAGCCTTAACTCCAGAAGCAATGTTGCAGTTATTCCATGCAGAGAAGAAAAACATCTGAATAAAAACGTTTTCCCCAGAATAACATAGATAGCCAAATTTTACTGAGTGTTTAAATGTATTTTTCAATACTTCATTTATAACAGTAAGTATGATGATCTTATCTAGTGGAATACTATCTACTATGTGCGGCTAGACAAGCAAAACCCACACCAATCAAAACACCCAGAGATGCTATTGAATCCAGAGACTAACACTGACAATTTTTAAAAACAGCATTTGTCTGATTTAATCAGGGCTTGAGGAGAAACATGGACAGTATCACAAGAACCACCCCAATGCTATTTGATATAACATTTAACATCACCAATGACAAGAAAGATAACTACTATCTTTGACGAAATAATTATGCTATTCCTAAATATAGGAACAGAATAATATCTGTAGAAAACCATGGTTTTCGACTTTATAAACTTTGCACTTGGTAAAATCTTATAAATATAATAATTTTAAAGTCTTAAGTTTGCAATACCTCTAATAATTGATATTTTTATTATCTTTATTATTTTGTACATTATATTTAATAATAATCACAATTATATAAGAAACAATTTTATATATTAATTTTTAATAAATTGTTAACTTTTTTATATTAATCCAGTTAGTATGTATTTTCTTATTGAACTCATTCTAAACATTATTCTATTAACATTACTTATGATATTAATATTCACAAGACTAAGAAATTATGAAATCCACTGGGCTACATGCAGGAATAATGGTAATAATATATAAATGGTGATGAATGGGCATTAATAAGTTTTCTAGAAGTAAACTTTTTATTTAGAAGAGTATATTTATTTTTTATTTATTGAAACTGGAAAAACAAATTAAAAATACTTTTGAGAAGACTTGCACTTAGTTTAACCATCAGTGCTAGTTTACAAATCATCACCATCATCACCAATGTTTGGTTAATATTATTGTACATATTTGCATTTTTATTCAGATGTGTATTATTATCCAGTTAGTATAAATATCTATTTATAATCAAAATTTATCATTACATAAAAAATAGTCAGTGGTGCTAATAGTTATAATAAGCTTTATTGATAAATGCTGCAAGAGAAAGCATTTGAAAATCTCTGTCTAGAAATTATTCCCAATCTTCAGACCAGTTTCATGCTTTGGCAATCCTCAGTGAGCTGATAGGGTATTTCAGACACTAGATCTAAAAATATCAACTCAAAGCCAGCATTTATCTAAAAGTTAACTATTAAATAAAAAATCTAAAATTTTTAGATGCCTATATGTCTTCAAACCCAGCTATCTAACTTAAATAACTATATGGAGCTGAGAAATCTTCAGTCAAACCATATATTAATAGCCTTAGCAATATAACATTGCTTAAGACTTAAAAGCAAAACTATAAATAGTAAATAAAACAAAGTCATATATTACATGATTCAATTTTATAAGTTTATAAAATTGAGTCATGTAATGTATGACTAAGCCTAAAACTAGCATTACAATACATCCAGCATTCGAGCATCAAAGAGTATGGACATTTCAACTCTTCCCCCCAAGAAAAAAAATAAAAACTACTCTAGTAATGAATTTTGCAATAACTTTACAAACCAATCTGTGAACCACAACTACTTTCATACATAAAAAACACAATGAGTCACTTTTCTGCTTATTATTATTTTGCAATGCTATCTTTTAATTTCTTCATCATCATCATGCTTAATTGTAGTTCTCCATTGCATTCTGTTATCTGCCATATTTCATCATGCAAACAATCAACTTTGCATTTTTATAGAATGTCTGTGAAATAATCATTATAACATAAATGATGTCTATATTTTCCTTGAAATCATATCCAAGTTCACTTTAAAACATCATTTTAGGAACTCTTGAATTGTTCTTTGGTTTTAAATGTTCACTTTACTGAAGTTGTAATTTTGCAATTATGAACTTATTAATATTATATTGATCAATTTGAAGTGTATACCAATTTGTTTTATGATTTCACCATCATATTTTTAAAAAAATTGCAGAGCATACATAAACAAAACATTTCCAATAGCTTTATATTATGTTGATAAGACTTTCAAGTCTCATTTCCATACAATAAATTAGATAAAATAATAGCTCTGAATACAACTAATTTAGTTGCAATAATAGTTTCTATGTGATGAAATATTTTATCTTTTAATTCATTAAAAACAGCAGTACGTTGAAGTCTGTGTAGTATCTCAACATCTAAGTCCAATTTTTTTTACATAGAAAACTATCAAAATATTTAAGTTGGTTATCAGCCAAACTAAAAGTTTCTAATTTTTTTCATCACTGGTTGATAAAGTATTTGAATGTTTCATCATCAGATTTTCAGTGATATAGATGGTTGAACAGTTGAGGGTGTGTGTGATGGTGGTGGAAAGGAGGGAAGCTTGTCCATTGACATTTGAGGATTTGGTATATTAATGTAGACTGAGCACTGATTATATATATGTGTGGAGATGATAACATGGACCAACTAATAAATGCTGGTTTTCCAATGAAAAACATATATTAGATATCATTTATCTTTTTCAAATGTATGTGGTCATTTGCAACATTTGAATGAATAGCTGTAGGAAACTTGAAAATCCCTTCTAATATATATATATATATATATATATATATTAGAAGGGATTTTCAAGAGAGATATACATAATAACTATATAGATATATATATATATATATATATATATATATGGCAAACTATCTATCCAGTTATTATGTTATCTGAATATGAAGGAGTAGAATTTAGGTAAAATTAAACAAAGTTAAAAAAAAGTAAAGAAAAAAAAACTCTAAATGTAAGACATATTCCATCTATAAATGTAGAAGCATTAGATCCATGTTGAAAATTCATCATTGATAAATATTTTAAAATCAAAAATTATCCTGGAAATATGAATAGAAAAGCACTGAGTAGGTAATATAATAAGCACTAAGTCTAGCATCTATTATTTACTCAAGCTTACAATAAATGGAAGAGAAAAGTCTTGGAAAGTATTGTGCAAACTGAGAATTATGTGAGGTTTTTTGGTTTTATACTAATGCTAGTCCCATGATAGAGATGAATACTGTTATTAAAAATGAGAAAATACCAAAATAAATAACTAAACAAACAAGTTTGCTTGGACCAAAACACTAAAGATTTTTAAAGAAGTTACAATTCTGTCCAAACAATAGTGCCACCTAGTAAAAGCTATAGTAAGAAATGGATGCTAGAAGGTTGTTGCATCATTTCCTATCTAATGCTTACTCACCCAGTATCTCCAAACTAATTTCTATCTCATGCTTTCACCAGTAAAGGGCTTTGGATCTGAAAGAATTGCACTTAGACTTTTGTTTTGCATCTAATGCAACTGTCCAGTAGCCACATCTTGTCTTTTTGGTTAACTATAAAGTTATGAACCAAACTGAAATCACAGGAATGTTTTTAATTCAAGGTAATTTGTTTGTATAGTCATACTGATCAGAATTCATTTCTGTATTTATACATTTTGGTAACTTTGATTTTTTAATAACCATAGCCAACAATGTCATTGGGCTAAGATTGGTCTTAAACCACTAAAACATAGCATGATAAACATTTCTTATGATTACACAATCTGTTACTACTAGTCATTTTCATACAATAGTATTATCTAGCACAGTAATCAATGAATGCTAGAAGGTTTGTGATTCAAAATTCTTATCTAGTGCCTCTCAGATTTAAGGCTTCTCACTGATGAAGTCCATAAGTTAGAAACTAGTTTGGGGATATTAGATCCATAAGCACTAGATAGGGATTTTGATGCACAAACCTTATAGCATCCATTGATTGCTGTGGCTTGCATTAGGTGGTACTATTATATGGTGAGAGTTGCTACTGTTTTGACAGATTGTGTAAGCATAAAAATGGTGCAATATGATGCTTAATAGTCTAATATGAAACGTTTTTGTTATTTTAGACTGGTAATATGATAGTAAAAAGAATAAAGTTGACTCTTGCATAATAAGGACATTAGACTTATAATACAATAGATCTAAGTTTAATCTTTCTCAATGATAAAAGCCCCTAAGACAGAAATTAGTCTGGAGATTTGATAGAATAACCTCAGATAAACATTTAATAAATACTAATATCTAGCACCTACTATTATTTACGCTTTGGTAAGTAAAAGATCTAAAATTAAATAAAGAATTATAATTGAAAACCGTAGTTTAACTGAAATAACTTTGTCTGAATTGCTGTCACAAGAAGTCTTTCTAAAGTCAAAGATACCCAGACAGAAATATCTTATCGACAAAACTCATGTCAATCTCAAACATTTGAAATATTATTATCATTATTTTTATATCCACATCTCAATGTGAGAATGAAATATGAAAGACTGAAATATATTTAGGATATTTACTTATTTATTCTTCAAGGTTTACAAATAATTTTAAATTAAATCTGTGATTTTTATATATTTGTAAAGTAGATTAAAGTAGGACAAATAGTGAGTACAATAATAATAATAATCTAATTTTTTTTTGCGTTTGGATACTTAATTTTAATAATAAGGTAAAAATTTTTTGGAAAATAGAGCAACACTTGTCTTTATTACAACAAAAAATTCTGATATTAAATAATTTATTTATTTAAATAAAAAAGTGCTTTCAATTAAGAATAGATTATGCCAGTTTGATGTTAATTAAATTTATAGCCATTATTTATGTGTAATTAGGCAGCTTAATAATGTAGGTAATTATAGGTTGAACTTTTTCCATAATCTAATATTAAATATTCAATGTCTTTAGAAAAATTCAAACTTTAAATTTTTCAAATATATTCAACAGTTAGTAATAGCACAATAGCACACAGGTTAGTATCTAACACAACGTTTTGAGTAGTAGTAGTATTCTCTTTTCTTCGGGTATTGATAAACGGGTCGGTGTTAGTGCTAGCATGAGAATCGAATCTGGACCTTTAGATTGATGAATACTGAATTTAAAAATAACTCTATAACCACCTAAGCTATAGAGAGTTATCTTAAATTCAATATTCTCAAATCGAAAGGTCTACGCTTGATTCCAATGCTAGTACTATTAATGGTCAACTGGAAATACCTAAAGAAGAAAGGAGAAAAATAGTACTCAATATTTTTGTTAGATACTAACAGGTGTGAATGAATATATTTGGAAAGTTTAAATATTTAATATTAGATAATGAAAACAATCCACCATATATTTAATACTAAAATGCCATTCTTACAAATCTTCAGAAAAACATTAACCATAATAATATGTTCTAAGCGTTGTTAGCCGAGAGGTCATCGCAGTCGCCTTGCAAGCAAGTAGTTGGTTGCAGACGGTTGTGGGTTCGCGTCCCGGCCGATGCTATGACATATAAAAAAAATAATAATAAAAAAATAAAAAAATATATTTACAGGTTTATTAATTCAATTATCTAATTACTTAATCTATAAAAATGAAACGGATTTAATTTATAAGATTTTATGCGTTGAACTTAACTTTATATAATGTGACTATATATACTAAATCATCAAAATGAATATATTACGATTGATATTTATTGTCGCTGAATTGATTATATGTGTTAAAATATATTTTTAGTTTAGAGAACAATTTTTAGAAATAAGTCCGACATTTTGGGTTAATGTCTTATGTAGAAAAAGGGAATTCTATGAGAATAATACTGTTGTGGAGATAAAGATTTTAGGTATTGATATATAAAGCAATCACCCTGTAAGACAATAATTCCCAAAGTTAAACGAAATGGTAGTTGTATAATATAAAATAGTTTGAATTTAACTATGATAAATTTGATATTTTTAGAGGCATTGCCATATGAGATATGGATATCTAATACTTCCATAAGCATGAAATACGTATATTGGTGATTATTTATCTTTTCAACATATATGTGTTCAAGTGTATCAGTGTTATGAGATAGTGTGGAGAGTGGTGGGTCGTGTGAAAGTCTGTACTCATATACCCTATATATTACATATATAGACGCAGGTATACAATAAGCCTGTGTGTTTCAGTTATAACAAGCTAAAGTAAAGAATCAATATTATTTTAATATGTAGTTGTATTATAATAAATAATTTGCCCAAGACATGCATTAAATATAAGTTAGAACACAAAGTAACGCATAAACATTGTATATCATAGTAATTGTTATCATTAAGCATGCATATGTTTGGTTTATATCATATATTAGCAAGGATTATGGAAGTGAGTGAAGTATGCAATCCAATTTTCTATTTACATATTTTTTCTTATTTTATTAATTTATATTTCATATTTAAATTATGAATTATACAGAAAAGCAATGAAAATTGTTTTAAAAGGTAAAAGTAGAATATTTAAGGAGTCCAGTTTGACTACTTATTTTTATTTATTATTACTATTATCAAATTCTTTACATTTTTATCAGTGCATCTACCATCTTATATTATTTTAACCCAACCATTTATTCGTTTAGCAGCTTAGAGCAAACTCATTCACTATTCACTGTTCGAGATTTGGCTTACTGGATGGTTAAGTTATGAAGTTGAAATAATGAACGCGTTATTTTATTGTTTTTTTGAATGATTATTATTTTGAATTGCTATTTACAATTGTTAATTAAATTATTGTTTGAATAAAATTATCATCTTTTAAAATAATGGATTTGTTTCCTTACGTCATGCATTCACCGACTGTCTTAATTTCATGGGCGAATGAATGTGTGGGAAAGCGACAAGGGATGTGAACAGTTTTAATTCTATTTGTTCTACACATTTGCACAACACCCAATATGAATGTAAATAGTATAGGTTATTTTATTTACTATTTACGAGCAATTTTCTTGAGTTTTACCATTCACTTATTGCTAAGGAATATCTAACTAAATATCAATAAATAATACAAGCTCGTTTTAAAAATGCTGAAGCTCATAGACATTATTTTTTTTTCAAGAAATAATTTGTCCACTTTGAATATTGCTTCCTCCTTTCCGAAAATATAATTGTAAATAAGAACTTTTAAGTTAAAATTTACGAATATGATCCCCTGTGTCAGGAATTCCCAATCGTTTTGCTCCCGCTAAGCCCCTTGGCACTTATCCGATTCCTATTCATTATAATAAGAAATAAGCAGTAATTAAGTTTTAATAAAAGTCGTACAACGTGAATTTTTTTAACCAACGGAATTGGGAGAAACCTTAGTATAAATAGATAGTACTAATCTCCATGAAAAGCCAAACCATTTAAATAAAAGAAATTCACCAAATTTATAACGTCCACTGCCTTTGTTGTTTCTTTCAAGGGTTTACAAAACGAAATTTCTCTTTTATTTATTCTGATGTATATATCTAGTAAAAACAACAAGCTGTGCACAGTTAGAATAGTCAGCTGATTCATCCATGTGTAAACTGATTTTGGCTGAACTTTTTTTGATTTCCTTCACTATCTAACAATTTCATTAGCTATGTAAATTTTAACTAGGCATTTTGGGTTATCAGATTCTGTAGTGAGAAAAAAGTCTATGCAACTTCACTGTGTTCATGACCGAAAGAAATCTGAAATGTTGCTGGTGTGGCTGACAGATAGTGCCAACATAAATAATTTGGAATATGTCAATAGCTTAATATATATTTTTACCTCCTATTTGCGTAACCCCTGGACAAGTTTTGGTAATGCCTGCACTATGTTAAAAATTCTTTTAAAATCAGCTTTTTCTTTTGAAGTTGATTTGATTCTAAAGCTCAATATAGAGTAATTGTAATTATCTTTGCAAAAAATTTGGCATATTAATGATAGGTCTGTAAGTTTTGTATATTCTTAAATATCACCCTTTTTGCAGTATTCTTCCAAACATTTAATACATTTTTGCCATTTAGGTAGTTGGTATATAGTTTTTTCTGTCCAGTTCTGTATTAAAATTAACTACAATGTGCTCCACAGATTGATAGTGGGATGGCATTTGGATTAATGTGAATAACAAATAAAACAGTGCCCCATTAAGACTATTTCCTACTTTCTTGTAGATAGAATGTTGGTTCTTTAAAGGAAACATACTGTTTCGATACCTTTTTCTGTTTCTTGCTTTTCCTTCTTTAGCCATTTATTAGAGCCCAAACATTATTGGTAATCTCCTTTACTAAATTTTAATAAGGAATTGTGTGTTTGTGCAATCATATTTCCATCCTTTAATTCCAAGTCCTGAATTTTTGACTCCAATTCCCATTCTTTTTTTTAGTTTAAACTCTCGAGAATTGAATTTGGTAGTCCTTAATTATGATCTTGGGCTTGAGTCAGTACCATCACTAATGAATCTGGTTGGAATTAGATTTGAACTGGGAAAAAATTATGTTTAGGTAATCCTATTTAGAGATTCTTTTGCCTGTAATGGAATTGGAAGAATGTAAGGAGTATGGACAAAAATACCTGTCTCACACAGACTGAGTAGAATACTATCCATACCATTTTACATTTCAGTGATAAAAATAATAGTAAATAATATCAGTAAAAATAATAAAACAGAAGGAAGTAGTAGTACTAAAGATAAGTATTATCTTTTTTTTCTAAAATATTATAGATACATTGAATGGGTGAACTTTATTTGATACAACCATTTCAAAACTAGAATGAAGGACTGTACTGATGTCTTAGGGATTGCCAAGTTTAAGATCGGTGTAACTGTTCTTAGTGAAAATCATCTTCAAAAAGAAAAAGCTTATAATAAGAATTGCTTTTTTTGGAAGAGTTTTGCACAATGTTTGATTTACTGTAAAGTCTAATTTAATATTTGCTATTATTGGCCGTTGTTGTTGCATCAATGAAAGGTAAATGGTGCTTAAGCTTGCCTTGGACACCGATACTAATACTTATTTTAATAGAACATATACTTCAATCTTTAGATTCAAATAATTCAAAGAAAAAGAAATCTTTGTTGGATAGCGTTATTATAGCAATACTATTAAAATATCGAATTTTTCTTCCTGGAAATTTTAATGCAGTTGTTGGTACAAATTGTTGATTTTGACAAAACTGGACATAATGGTATTGGTATTGTAAACTCAAATGATCTGTTATAATTGAATTTTACACATCATATGGATTGAGTACCACAAATACCTAATTTAGTCAGTCACTCCTCCCCCAGGAACATGACTCACACTCAAAACAATGTTAAATCACACCATAGTTTGGAGTCAGAATATAAAAGAAATTTATATTGTGTAAGCATTTACAAGAGTAGAATGAAGGACCTTCCACATTAAAAGGACAGATGCAGTAAAAAATAGATTTTATTCCAATCATATTCACATAAAAAATAATGTTCCGACTTCAGAACTATTTAATATACCATAACAATTATTAAGTATTAAAATTTCTAATTGGTACTGCCAGGATTGTGTCATATTATTGAGCTTGGAATTTTCTTAAGGAATGTGTTATATGTATAAGTAATTCTATTCTTTGATTTATTAAAAAGAAGAGTCATGATTGGTTTTCTGCCAGTGAACTTATAAATCGTACTTTGATTAAAAGTAATCATGTGACATTTTCTGTATGCAGGAATAATAAATTATATATAGAACTTCATTATAAATATAAGGATATGAAAGAAGTTCAAGAACTGATAAGAAGGCTTAAAAATGATTGATGGTTTAAAATTGCAAAGAAAATAAAGACTTTCGTTGTTATATAATGAGGACAAATATTTGATCAGATGGAAAAAGTAACTTGATCATCATATTTTGATCATTTTTTGAATAATCATTCAAGAATTGATATAACATTTTATGATACATCCATTTTATTTACCACACATTCAAATTTAGATAAAAATATTCGGTGCAGCTTAATGAAATCAAAGCAGCTCTTTGTAATCTTAAAAAAATGCAAAAGTTTCAGGTCCTGATGAAGTACATGGAAAAGTTCTTAAAATATGGTGGGTCGTGCATTAGCTTAAAAATATTGGAATATTTTAGGAATATGTGGACCCATAATATTGTTCTGCCTAATCTTACAGACGCTTCTATTATTCCAGACAATACTGCAGATATTATCGTGGAAAATCATTTTTGTCTATTACAATGAAGATACTTTCAAAACTTTATTCAGCAGATTGCTTTCAGGTATAAATGAATAGTTAAGAGACTCAATGTGATTTTAAAAAATCAAAAAACACTGGAAGGCAATTTTTTGATGCCAGATAAATATAAGAAACGTGTTGAGAATTAACAAGTTATTTATATTGGTTTTTATCGATTTAGTAAAGTCATTTTAAATCAATCAAACAGGTCTATGCTACTGTTTGAAATTAATTGGCTGACAACCAAAACTTATTCATACTATACAGCAGCGGTCAGCAAACTTTTAGATATTGCGGACCACTAGCATAATTTTTAAAGATACGAATTAATAGGAGCATTGAGTAGGATATACACATATTTATTTATATATTAATAATTTTAATTTTAACACAAAAGTGCGCCATAGTCATATTTGATGCCTAGTCTATTGTTTATAAAATTCGTTATTTTTATTTGGTTACTTTCTCTATGCAGATGACCGAGTAGAGGTTAGTTAAACATCCTTGAGGTGGATATTTTGCAAGTCACAGTAGTATTTTGTAACAAATCAATTAGCAATACAATGTTCTTTTATTCTATTTTACATACATCAATACGGCTTAAACAAAATTTATTTGTTATTTTAAAAAATTATTACATGAGCTTAGCAAATTTAAATAATATCTGAATTTCTTTGTGGACCATTAAAATTACGTCACGGACTACCGGTTGCTGACCGCTGCTATACAGCTTCTGTAAGATGGAATGAGAGAAAGTGCGTTTGAAATGCATGCACAATAGCTTGACAGGCTGATCTTTAATGTATTACAATTTATAAACATGGCTATATAAAATAAATGCTTATTTACATATGTTTAAGTTTCATTTGAGAATGACGTTTAGTAAATTCTAGATAATTTCGTCCGGCGTCATTCATTCAGACATCGTAAACAGTAATTTAAAGTAAGTGGTCTATCCTCACGCTTTCACTTCCAGTACGTAAGATTTGCCCATGTATAAGCATTTGGGTTAGATAGAATAAGTGGATTCATTTTATTCTTTCCTAAATACTATATCTTGTGTTGGGAGTCAAATTATTCATTTATTATTAACACTCGTAAAAAGCGCATGCACAATAGCTTGACAGGGTGATCTTTAATGTATTAAAACAAGGATGTATAATTGTTTTAATAATGTTTTCAATATTTATGACAATGAAAGCCTGTCCATTAAAGTATGAAGATTGGCTATCTTAATATAAAGCTGAGCAATGATTGTATATATCTGTGAGGAAAGTAATCTGGACCAACTGATGATTGCTGGTTTAGCATGAAATACATATATTGGTGATTATTTACCTTTTCAACATGTGTATGATCTGGTGGGTCAGCAATATGAGATAGCATGGAGAGTTGAGGGTTGTGTGAAAGTCTGAGTTTGAATCCCTTATATTACATTATATATGTGCAGGTGTGTGTAAGCCTGTACAGTGGTCTTTGGAACTCTTTATTGGCAGTTTAATAAATCAGGCATCAAGATGGGATACAGATTTGATGGTAGAATTTTTTAATTTGAATCGATTAAAAGTAAAAGGAAGAACTTCAACTTCTTGGATTCTGGATTTGAAAAATGCTGATGATTACACTATTTTTATCAGGTCAAAAAACGATTTACAAAATGTATTTAATGTTTTGAATGTAACATTTAAAAACTTTGATTTGATAATTAATGTTTCATTAGCCATTGATTAAGAAAAATCACGAGCAACTTTTAGCTATGATAGTTATTATCTTGAAAATATAAACCGATTTAAATATCTTGGTAGTTGAAATTGCGTTGGTGGCCAGTGGTCAGCACAGCTGCCTTGCAAGCTGTTGTCGCGGGTTCGCTTCCTGGAAGATGCTTTGACACATGAAAAAAGGAAAAAAAAACTTCTAACAGTTAAAAGATTAAGTATAACTACTTCAACAAAATAATCTATATATTGAGATATTATTTTAATTAATTTATTGTATGGAAGTGAGTCTTGAATGTCCTGTCGACCCAATATAAAGATATTAAAAAGTTTAAGGATGCTCCAACCTTTCAAGAAATACAAATGGCAAGTTCATAAAATCAATCAATATGTTCTTCAACTTTCAGAATATGATACTATAGGTACATTATTATAACATTTCACTTCATTAGAATGAACATATAAAACACTAATTAATGCATGACTTTCTAAAGAGGCGTTGAATGAAGAAGTTGAACATGGGTTGCACGGGAGAGCTAGACTCTATCTGTCATTTTAGTATTATATCAAAGGCATTCTAAAGAAATGCGAAATTTATTGTTGACATCGGGAAGATATGACAGAGAATAGAAAGTATATGGGATTTGAACTCGATTTTCAAGCACACTTCAACTATCCACACTATCTTGTACAACTCTACACATGACCACCTGTACAACTGATACACATGACCACATAAACATAGAAAAGATAAATAATCACCAATATCCGTATTTCAAGCACCCTTCAACTATCCACACTATCTCCTACAACTTATACACACATCCATATTTCGTGCTAAACCAGCACTTATCAGTTGGTCCAGATTGTCATCTCCCACACACACACACACACACACACACACACACATATATATATATAATCAGTGCTCAGTTTATATTAAGATAGCAAATCTTCATACTTTAATGGATAGGCTTCAATTCACTCCAACCTCCAACTTTTCAGCCATCCACATCATTGAAAATCTGATGATGAAAAGCCAAATCCCATGCTGATGCCGATATTATTGCAAAAAAAAATAGAATATATTTAAAAACTATGTGGATATATTTGTGGTTCAAAAATTGGTTTGAATAATTATTGCTAAACTTATTTCTAGATTAGTTTTTTCTTTTCTTTCTTGTTGTTGGAATAGCCATTCTCATTTTCAAGTGACTGCTATATATCTAATATGCTATATAATTACTATATAGTTTTCCCGACGTTTTCCTATTTGTGTACTTACTTTTTTTAAAGATATCAATAATAATTTCATAACTTCTGAGATTTTTTAAAATATAGATTTAGTTTTATAGTTTACTTTTTTATTTAAATGCCTAGGAATTTGAAAGATATATAATAGTGGTTATTTGTATCCTTGATTATTATATAATTCTTTGTAGAACTCTTTCACACATTTCAAAAAGTTTTCACTCTTTCAGGTAATTATTTTATCTCTTCACCTTATGGGCAGTAATAATTTTTCTTCCAATATCAAGGTACTGCTTTCTTCTTTTGAAATTTATTTATTTTTACTATTTTGCTTGTCCTTTTTCAGTAAAATCATTATTAGCGTTTTCTATACACAGTATAGAACTCCAATATAGATTATTTAAAATTTCTCCATATTTCTTATTTAGCGATGAATTACTGTATTTTTTTGTACCAACTATATTTGTTGAAATTCTTTGAATTATCTTTTTAATAACCTTACTTAACTAACCATATTCGATTAGAAATTTTTAATTTAAATTCACTGAAATGTTTCTGAAAGTTAGAAATATCAAATACTAATATTATATTTTTAAACAGCTTTTCACTGTCTAATTTTGCAGTAACACTATCAATACATTTCATTAATCAATGATTTTTTCCTGTGGTCATTGTTTTAAAAAGATTACAATTTTGAAATACATATTTTCCTGTAAGACAAAATATAATCCAATTTTACTTTATTTTAATTTGGATGCTTTCATATTCACTTTCCCATTTAACATTTTTTTTCAAAGAAAAATGCATTATATACAATTTTTCTTTTTTGTACTATACATCTGTGACCTTTACCTTTTTAGTCATTATAATCAAATTTATGCACAACATTTGCATTAAAATCTCCCATGATAATTTTAAAATGTTATTTGGTCTGATCAGCTATATGAAAATCTATTACCTCTTCATCACAATGAAATCTTGTTGAAGTTAAATCTGAGTTATCTGCATTTGGTATCTCTAATTAAATTGAATCTGGTCAGATATAACATAAATCTCCACAATATTCTTCTTCTATTTTTTATTTATAATGAACTCCACTCTGCTTGTGCTTCTAATAATTGTATCCTTGAAGCAAAGTATACATCCATGTTTTAAATCAATTGTCTCTTCATGTTTTCTTCTAACTTCACCAAGTCAAAAATATTCCATTTAATATTAAACAGTTCTTCCAATTTGTGTAATCTTCCTTCAATTGCAAGTGATCTGCATTATAAGTCCCTAAATAAAAAGATTATCACTGAATGCAAATCTGGCACTTTCTGCCTGTGCTCCAATCATCTGCCTGTGCTTCAACCAATAACTCTCCCGTTGACTTTATAAACTCCTAAATATCAGATCCATGATTTAATTTTATTTGTCATGATTTTAAAATATAAAAATGATTATTCACACATACACATTCATTCTTGATACCCCAAAGTAGTTCAATTGACAGTGTTAATTAAAAACTATAGGTTAATTAAGAACAAAGACTGCGGGTTTTCTTGGTTTTAAACATAGAAATAAAAAAAACCCAGTAAACTCCTCACACTGGCTGATGCATGTTGGTGAGCAGAATCATTTGAACAATTACACAGCAATAAAAGTTTTAACGGACGAGAACGTGTAAAATTTGTTCTGCTGGGTTTGTTTAACAACCCCAGGAAGGATCAAAGTTAGAATTAATAGCGTACTCCTTTCTGCATTTTTCCGCAACAATATATAACTGTCGTGAATGATTAAAGTATATATTAATTTTTCCCCATTGTTTGACTTTAAAAATACATTAATTTTAAATGAATTTTTTTTAATAAAAGCTGAAGAAATTAAAAATGTATAGACTAACATAAAATAAAAACTATTGAGAAAAATGATTTCCTCACGCTTGTAAATGAAACAACTACATAATATTAAAATTTTATTATCTAAAAATAAAAATTTCAATTAGTTTACAAAGTTATACTACATTAATATGTAATTATTTTTCAGAGATTGAGCAAGTCAGTGTAATTAATACAATACTTTTAATTACACCTAGTCGTCTTTTACTTAATGCATTATATATTTAAAAAGAACGTGACTCCTGAAACTAACTAAGGATTAAAAGTTTTATTATTACAAAATGCTATATTTACAAAACAATATAAAAATAGCATTTTATATGTATATTTATTACATACTTGGATTTAAAAATGAAACCGCTACTAGAATTAGTTTTATTGTTATTTTACGAACTCAGACATCGTATGTTATAAAAATTAATGAAGTTTTAGCTACTTTAGACTTGAGTAGATCTTATGTGAATCGAGTTATATTAAAAGAGCATTTTTTCCTTGATGTGGAAATTATTAATATATCTGCTCAATGTAATATGAATAACATGTCAGTAGTTGTTTCAGAATTAAATTACAAGCGCCACATTCCTTTCATCCTAAGTCATGTTTGTACCGAAGATGCGGAGAGAGTTGGGTTAATAGCTTCGGATTGGCATATTCCCATGATTAATATTTTAGAAAATGCGTTTAAAAGTTCCCAGCTACTTACATATACCGGAATTTTACCACTGTTTATTGAAATGAGTTATTTTTTGAGGAAGATTTTACATTATTTTATGTGGAATAATGTAGTTTTTATATATGATAAATGCTTCGCTCCAACTTCATTGTATGCAGAAGATCTTGTTCGATTTAGTAGAATGAATAAGATTCCACTGACATATTACATGTTTTGTAAAGATTCTCGTATTGACTTTCATAGGATTTTAATAAATTCCTATCGAAAATCTCGAGGTAAGCATTATCTATTTTATATATATAATTAAACAAGCAGTAACTGAAGCTTCCGATGAGTTAAAATATACGTCAAGGTAAGATCTATCTAATATGTAAAGGTAAAATTACTATAGTTTAATATATAGGCATTTAAGAGATGCAAACCGCTGTATCTCAGGCTATTAATAAATAAAACTATGTTTAGCAAGGATTAAGAATAGAGTGGATTAATAATATTTATAATCTTACTCTTGCCAATATTGGTGTGAATTCAGAATGAACTTAGTATACCAAACATATGAAAATATTGCATTAATAATTATATGTATATAATTTTGATTTCAAATAAACGTCAATGACTACATATAAATATATTACCAAATACCGACTTTATTTTCTAGTAGTACATTATTTTTCATAACATTTTCTGCAAACAGTAACAGAAAAAAATAGATCTTTATCATTTAATACAACAAGAATAATAAGAAATCACTAAAATGATACACATTTTCCAAGAATTTGCTAAATAAATACACTGCCACCTATTGTCAGAATTACTATGCAAATAAAAAAAGTAAATGCATTTCTATTTGTAATCCCAATTCTTATTAAATTTGCAAATCTTTCAAATATTATAAACGAAAATAAAAGTCCAATCAGATTTAGATATAAATGAAACCTATTTTAATATTACTAATAATTTAACTTCACAAGTTTGAGTTAATAATCCCTTATTTTAATGCTCTTAACAAATAACTGATCACAGAACATTCTCATTTCATTCCTTACTCAGAATTATTTTTCCTGTAGATTTATGACAATCATTTTTAATATACTTGCAAATACTATTTAGTTTTTTATTTATCTTACCAAATTTCTCTTTCATGTGATCTCCATCCATATATATTGTAAATAAATCAATATTGATATATTGAAATTTATTATTAGAAGCGATGTTGTATTATCAACCTCAACTTCTCAGAGAATTAGCGATTGCGGCTTTTAGTTAGATAAAACATGAAGATCACCTAGGTGTATCTGTCGCCTTTATAAATTTTTTAGTTTCCAATAGCCTAGTGGTGCCCTGGCATGACAGTAGTTGTGGTAGAAAATCATCTGGCCATTATAATTGATATATTGAATATTGTAGAGATTGTTTCAAACTATATATATATATGTAATCAATTATAAGTATAGTCTACTCTAAACTTAATGCAATTAAAAGGGACTTTAACTCAGACTTTCAAGCTCTCTACAGATATGCACTCCATCTTATACAACTGATATAATTGACCACATACATGTGAAAAAGATAAATGATCTCCAATATATGTATTTCATGCTAAATCAGCACTCATCAGTTGATCTAGATCATTATCTTCCACACATATATACAATCAATGCTCACTCTACATTAATATAACAAATCCTTAAATAACAATGGATATGCTTGATTTTTCTCCACACTTCCAACCTTTCAGCCATTCATATCACTGAAAATATGACCATTGAACACTCAAAGCCCTTGTTGATGGCAAGGTTATTGTCATATCCATGTTGATTTTAAGTCACACTGACTCCTAGGATATAGGATCTTAATACATCGATTTAAATACACAGAAGAGGAATGGACAGAATTTAGGCTAAATATGTAATATTCAAATATAAGTATATTGTCTATAATAAACGTAATGAAATTAGAAGGGTCTTAAAACTCCCTGTAATTATGCACTCTATCTTATACAACCTATCCACATGACCACATACATGTGAAAAGGACAAATGAGCTCCAATATATGTATTTTATGCTGAATCAACACTCATCAGTTGGTCCAGATCATCATTTCCCACACCTATATATAATCAGTGCTGAGACTACATTAAGATAAAAAATCCTCAAATTTTAATGGACAAGATTCATTCCTCTCCATCCCCAACCCCTCAGCCATCCATATCACTGAAAATCTGATGATGGAACACTCAAAACCCTTGTTGATGCCAAATTGTCATACCCATGTTGAGTTTGTCACTCTGACCCCTCACATATAGAAACTTAATATGTCCATTTAAATACACAGAAGAGGGATGGGCAGAATTCAGGTTAAATATATAATATTCAAATATAAATAAATTGTCTACACTAAAATTAATGTAATTGTAAGGGACTTAAATTCAGACAGTCAAGCACCCTACAATATGCATTCCATCTTATACAACCCATACACAAGATGATGTACATGTCAAAAATATAAATGATCTGCAATATATATAGTTCACACTGAATCAGTATGCATCAGTTGGTCCAGATCACTATCTCCCACACATATATACAATCAATGCTTTGAGTGTATCATCATCAGCTTTTCAATATTATGGACATCTTAGGCATTGGAGGGGGTGGTGTAGAGAAGTGAAACTGGTCCACTGAAGTTTGAGGATTGAGTACTGCTTGTAAATATGTGTGGAAGATAATGATCTGCACAAACTGATGAGTGCTGATTCAGCATGAAATAGATATATTAGAGATCATTTATCTTAGATGGAGTCCATATCTATAGAGAGCTTTAAAGTCTGAGTTCCAATTCCTTCAAATTACATTGTTTAGTGTAGATACTATACTTATATTTGAATAATACATATTCAGCCTGAATTCTGCCTATCCTTTTCTGTATATTTAAGTGAATGGATTAAGATCCTACATATGAAGGGGCAGAGTGAGTTAAAGTCAACATGAGTATGACAAAATTGGCATTAGCAAGGGCTTTGAGTGTTTCATGATTTGATTTTCAATGAAATGGATGGCTGAGAGGTTGGGGGATGGAGAAGAGTGAATCTTGTTCATTGAAGTTTGAGGACTTGCTATCTTAATATGGACTCATCCCTGATTGTATATATGTGTGTGGAAAATGATGATATAAACCAACTGATGAGTGCTGGTTTATCATGAAAAACATATATTAGAGATTAGTTATCTTTTTTTTACATATATGTGGTCACGTATATCAGTTGAGTGTATAACTGTAGGGAGATTGAAAGTCTGAATTCAAGTCCCTTCTGGCAAACCATCTATTTAGCTATTATCTTAATTGAAAAAGAAGGAGTAGAATTTAAATAAAATCAACCAAAGTTTAAAAAAAAGGAAAGGAAAAAAGCTCTGAATGTAAGGCATATTACATCTATAAATCTAGGAGCATTAGGTCCAAGTTCAAAATTACTCATTGATAAATACTTTAAAATCAAAAATTAATCTGAAAGTATGAATAGAGAAACACTGTTTCAGTAATATAACAAGCACTAAGTCTATAATCTATTGATTATTTAAGCTTACCATAAGTGGAAGAGAAGTCTTGGAAAGTAATGCATAAACTGAGAATCATGTGAGGTTTTTTTGGTTTTATATTAATGCTCATCCCACAATAGAGATTAACACAGTTATTAAATATGCAAGCAAGTTTGCTTGGATCAAAATACTAAAGTTTTTTAAAGCAGTAACAATTCTGTTCAAATAATAGTGCCACCTAGTGAAAGCTATAGAAAGTAATATATTCTAGAATGTTTTTGCATCATTTACTATCTAATGCTTAATCATCCAATATCTCCAGATTAATTTTTATCTTATGGCTTTCATCAATGAGGGGCCTTGGATGAGAGAATTCCACTTAGACTTTTGCATCTGATGCAGCTCTCCAGCAGTCACATCTTGCCTATTTAGTTAACTATAAAATTATGAACCCAAACTGAAAACACAGACATGTTTTTAATCCAAGATAATTTGTTTGTATAACCATACTGATCTGAATTCATTTCTGTATTTATACATTTTGGTGTCTTTGTTTTTTTAATAACCGTAGTCACCAATATCATTTGGCTAGGATTACTAAAACATAGAATAACAAACATTTCTTATGATTATACAGTATGTTAAAACAGTTCAAGCACTCTCCAAACAGTACCAGCCCTCTCCATATAATAGTGTCACCTAGGACAATAACCAATTGATGCTAGAAGGTTTGTGCATCAAAATTTCTTATCTAGTGATTCTCAGACTCAAGACTTCTCACTGATGAAATCCATAAGTTAGAAACTAGTTTGAGGATGTTAGATGCATAGGCACTATATAGGGATTTTGATGCACAAACCTACTATCAACCATTGATTGTTGTATGTTGCACTAGGTGGCACTATTCTATGGAGAGAGTTGCTACTGTTTTGACAAAATGTGTAAGCATAAAAATAGTGACAATGTCATGTTTAGGGTTTTAATATTAAAGGTTTTTGTTTTTTTATGCTGGTAACATGATAGTAAAAAGAATAAAGTTGACTCTTGCATAAAAAGGACATTAGCATATAATTCAATAGATCTCAGTTTAATGTTTCTCAATGACAAAAGCCCTAAGACAGAATTTAGTCTAGAGATATGATAGGACAGCCTTAGATAAACATTTAATAAATACTATTAACTGTAAACATTAGTTTATCTGAAATAACCTTGTCTGAATTGTTGCCACAAGAAGTCTTTCTAAATAATGAAATGAAAGAAGTCAAAGCAACATAAAAAGAAACTTCTTATCAACATATCAATCTCAAATATTTGAAATATTATTATCATTATTTTTATATCCACATCTCAATGAGAAGATGAAATATGAAAGACTGAAAATTGAGATGAAATATGAAAGACTGAAAAATATTTAGGATATTTACTTATTTAATTATTCTTCAAGGTTTACATATAATTTTAAAACGTACCTATGATTTTATATATTTGTAAAGTGAGTTAAAATAGATCAAATAATGAGTATAATAATAATCTAATTTTTTTGCGTTTTTGCATTTGAAAACTTAATTTTAATGTAAGGTAAAATTTTTGACGTCATAAGAAACATTTTGGAAAATAGAGCAACACATAAAATAAAATTTTGATTTTAAATAATTTATTTATTTAAATAAAAATGTGTTTTACAAAAGATGATCAAGTATAGATTATATTATACTTGATGTTAAAAACTTTCCATATAGTAGTGCCACTCAGTACAAGCCAGCTTATCAATGGATGAATGAAAGTTCGTGCACGAAATCCCTATCTAGTAACGACTGATTCAATATGTTATGACTAATTTCTAGCTTGTGGCCTTCATTAGTGAAGAGCCTTGGATCTGAAAATAATGCACACCTGGATCTTCATGCAACAATTGATCACTCTGGCTTGCATTGAATGGTGCAACTATATGGAGAGTTTTGCCTCTATGAAAACAACTTGTGTAAACGTAAAGAAATGGTGATCATGTAATGTTTGATGGTTCTCTCCCTCTGCATGCATTTTTGAAAGATCGAGTTCACTTTTATTTCAAGTGAGTAAGTAGGTCATAAATTGTAATTTCAATTTCATATACAATTTTGTTTAGATATTTCATATATAATCATTATAAAATCATTATAAACGAGTGTTAAGAAAAGATAAAATAATTTATATTTTCAACTTCTATTTCATCACAACTTTTTGAAATATATGATCAAAGGTGTGAGATCAATGATTCCCTAGATGTACATTTCATGATAAACCACCATTCATTAATTGTCATAGATCGCAATCTTTTACACCATTTGTTTAGGATTTTACAGGAAATTAACTTTCTGAACTTAACAACTGACTTTGTAAAATTATATTACTAATTATTACTGATCATTCATTAAAATAGCAAATGATATACACTTTTACTTAACATTTGACAATATGTATAATAAAAATGTGACCTCCTACTATGTTCTATTTGATTATAAAGAAGATTGTTTTGAAAGACTAAAGCAAAAGATGTGAATATTGATAGATAAATTATTTATTGTAAGATATTCATTAAACAGATTGATTTTTATTTAACAAACTAAAACAATTTTTATATATATATAATGTCCGTTAATTAAAACAAAATTGTAATTATAATAAAAATAATAAACTTAACGGTTTACAAACTATTATAAACAATCCTTAAACCCGCAGAAGTACTTTCGTTAATTTCTTAAACCTGCCTCAACTGAATTTAATGGCAGTTGAGGCAGGTTTAAGAAATTAACCGAAAGTACTTCTGTGGATTTAAGGATTGTTTATAATAGTTTATAAACTGTTAAATTTATTATTTTTATTATAATATATATATATATAATGATCCTCAGATTTTGTCTTAAAGCTGAATGCCCAGTTTTATAATAGCGTAGTATTTAAAAATTTTTTTTTCCAATAGTTTAATTTTTCTGATAAGCAAACAATGTTATTAATTAATAGTTTAATGTTACATTTCTGATTAGTCAATTTAAAAGAACTTTGATAATTTTTATAACTTAAAAAGTAATTTTAAGGATGAGCTCATAGCTCTTTTTAATTTTTAAATGCTTAATCTTAAAGTTGTTACCGACTTAGAGTACTAGTGAGTTTAATTTTAAAATATTAAAATTAAAACTATTTTAGTTTAGTTGCCGAAATTAATTAAAAGTTAATATTAGTGTATAAAACTTTAAAGTCATGTTCAAATCCTCAAGACTAAGTTGCAAATATTTAAATTACCTGTAAGAAGTACATTATTTAAATCTAATTATAATAGAATAGTTTAAATAATCGCAAATTTAATTGATTTAAGGAGATAAATAATTTTTAAAGTCAAGAATTACTTTTTATAATTAATCTCAATCTTTGGATAAAGAATAATAGGATTATGCGAGGATGCACGAGTCTCTGTTTGTGTTAGTCTCACCTGGAAAAATTTTAATGAAAAGAAATGAATACAATTTGCTACTTTTGACCTGAAAATACTGCACACCAGGAAAAGGACAAATTAGTCATGTTTATGTGTTAGCTGGAAATTATAACTTGAAAAAAGGACTCCACAGAAAATAAATCCATGATTAAAGGTATTTTTGTGTGCACACTGTATTTTTTTAGAAGTGATAGTTTTAAATATTTTTATTAAGCTAATGTTTTCAAATTGTGAAACATATATTTTTTAACTAATGAATTTTTTCTTAAAAATTATGAAAATTTTTTTTAAAAAATTTAATTATTTAAATTTAATTTTTTTTGTGGAACATTATTTTCCCTCTTAATACTTAACAAAAGATTAGTTAAACTAAGTCAAAGATTGTGATATTTGAGTTTTTTGAAAATGTTGTTTTCCAGCTTTTAGTTATTTAAAAAAATAACTTAATGAATTAAAAATTAATTTAATGAATAGAAATCAACTGATTAATATAATTTTTATGAAACAATATATATATATAAAATGAAATGAATTTTTAAAATTTCGTATTATCATATCAATTTCTTTTATTTATCGTTAATCAATTAGTTTTTAAATAATTGTTTTAAAATTTTTTTAATCATTATTTCTTCCAACTTCTATTACATGAATTGGAAGTGTGGGTAACTTTATTTCAAGACAGTTTAGTGTTCTATAATTTTTTGAAATTATCCCAATAAAACTATTTATTTATAGTAGGGTAAACATATGA
>JAQFVV010001526.1:0-63767 GCA_028023455.1 Epiperipatus broadwayi
GTTTGGTTTTTGGTTATCTATATATATATATTATATAGGCTTCTAGATAAAGGCATTATACTTGCTGTTATAATTTGAGAATTAAAAATTATTGTAAAATGGTCAGTAAAATATGGTTATCAAATTATAGTGTAAAACAGTTTTAACCAGCAGTATCTGCAGCACTGGATCATTACAATTCTGCTTCTTGAGTTGAATCTTCAAATATATGACAGTAGACTAGACTGCCTCATTGGACTGGACTCCACTGCCTGAGTTTTGTTTCAGACCCATTTGTGCTTATTTGATATTGTTCAACATGTTTTCCAAATAGCAGATTCACCATTAGCTAATTACAAGATTTGACCTCTGTTTTTTTTACGTGTTTTTGAAAAATATTTTCTCTATTCCCTTTAAAACTTGTTGTGGAAACAAATTTACAGATATTATATCATGATTTGATACATAAATGAATGAAAGAAAAAATAGTTTTTTTTTTCCCCTTTACTAACATTAGTTAGCAGTAGAAAGAAAGAAAAAAATTGTAACACTTTTAAAGTTTGATATTTAATTTTTTAAAATATTATTGCCCAAATTTTTATTATCATATTCGTATTTGCCATCAAATTTACTTTAGAAACTAATAAGGTGTTTAAGATTTATTCAAAAAAGAGCAAAAAAGAAAAGTACAAAATGCTAGGTTTTTATAACTATGCAACTTATTGCAATTTATCATTTTGTTGTTTCTCAGTCATTACAAAGTAACTTTATAAAATATTTAACAATATAAACCAATGCATAAACTTTTGTTTTAACTTTTCAGGCAGTTTTTAATTTATGTATGTTCTTTATTGAACAATTGTATGCAGCTTTGTAATATAACTAATTCAAGCTGCTATTGATTTTCTTTAGTTATAATCTCTTTTCTTTAAAATGAGAGAATTGAGACAATATAACTTTTCATTTTTCATTTCTTTGTTTATTACAAAAATTGTAACTTTATTTATTTAATTAATTACTTTTGTATTTCAGTCACTTTTATAAATAGTGTTTTACAAAGTACATTATCCATAATTTCACTGTTCAGAGATTTAATTGACTTTAAACAATTTAAGAATGAGTAGGATTGATTTACAAAAATTTAACCATAAGTCATTAATATTGTTTTCAATTAAGCATAAACACTAAAAGAATCTTCTGTTTGACTTAAGTTACTCACAACACATCAAAAACCACACATAAACATTGCTGTCTTTTGAAAATCTTAGAGATTGGTGGATATAACACTTGAAAATAAAGCCTTGCTCCCTTCTGCATATTAGAGACTGATAAATTTGACAAACTATCAAACTGTACCATCTCACTTTCTCTGAGTTATATATATGTGTGAATAAACCATTTAAAAAAGTGTTATGACAGCACCTGAGACAATATACACTTCAAAAAATCACATGACAACATAGTGTCTGATGTTCAAGACCAAATCCCAATACATTACTAGAAGTAGAATATATCTGAACAACATAATAGGATTTTATTTCCATTCTCTGCAGAAATAAATTTATCCATTCTAGTCATATGTTCTATAGCTGTTGGCATCATATATTTATCACATAAATGATTACTATTTCAATTTATTAACTTTTTTTATCATTGTTATCCATACAAGCTATTATTGCTTTCTAGCAAGCTGATAATTTCTTTTTTAAAAAAAGTAATAACTTTAAAAACATCATTTTATAAAAGTAAAGAATGGCTTATTCTATGCTGCCCCTCTTTAATGAATTTATTCTTTTAAACAGATTCTGAGTTGACAGATGATAAGCCACCTTTTATTTTTCTAAAATTTAGTTTTACTGCTATAAAGATGCTTTTGTAGTGGTGATGGAGAACAATTGATTTGAGAAAGGTTCTGCCATCTTCCAGTTCACTAGTTTTGATTCCATTCTTGTTGATTTTTTGGGTAAAGTCCTATATTTTTCTATTCCAGTAATAGTTTGTGGATGTGACCAATTCTCTGGGGATTTTTTTGGAGTGTATTTTTTTAGTTTGGAAAACTTTTAGAATGAAGTACAATGCATGTTTTGTCTCTGTTACCAGATCTCCTCTTTCTCTACTATTTACAGGATCAGATTCTTTGATAAACTTTTATTCTAATACAATAAAGAGATGCTTCACATTTTTGGTTTGAGTGCCTTTTGGTATGGTAACTTGTCTTTTCCATTACCTATAGTTTTCTGATTTTAGACATCCATGTTGATGGCTTTAAAAACTCAAACAATTTGTTCTATATTTTTTGGGTTGATCTTTTGTTCAATATAAAAGGAAAATTATGTTGAATAATACTGATGATTTTTGGCTTCCTGTTATGCTTTCTGTTATGCCAAATGGAGACAATATTTTTAATTTTGATATTTGTTTTTGAAAGAATTAAATACAACTTTTTCCATCTTTTTATGTAAATTTTTCCTGCTCAATTGGATATCTGATTGTATTGTGTTGCCTTTCTGCCCAAAAATTTGTTTTCTGTAACTAGAATAGGAAGTTGGTTTTTTTTATTAATTGGTTCCATTATTCCTTAGCAGGTTTTTGTAAATGATTTTAGGCATTTACCACATGCTGTTTTTCTATTAGCTTATTTAGTTGGAAATAATTTTCAAAAATTGTCAAGGTGTTCTATAAGATATCTCCTGCTTTACCTCTGAGTACCTAAATTTTGAGAAATGATATATATCTAAAGTTCTCATAATTTTCATGCTGTCTTATAATTGTATTTTCATAGATTTATTTGGTTTCATATTTCTTGTGGTATCATTTACTATCTCTCTTAGATTCTTTTATCACTTCCATAAACTAATTTTGTGTATTTTCCTTCATCTTTGATTAATCCAGTTTATATCATTTATGATGCCAACTACTTTTCTGAGTTTTCTGCATCTTCTCTTGAGTGATTATGAGTTTCTTTAAATAATGAATTTTGAATTTGATTTTCATCTCTCTTCACTTTTCTCACTTTCAATTTTTTTTATTCTTTCTTCTCTATTTAGTAAACTTTCATACAATTTATTTTTACTAGACTCAATAGATTTTGGTTTGTCTTCTGAAGCTTTTGCTCCATCTGAATAGCTTTTCCTTTATCAGTTCTAATTCCATTAAGTGTACTGATTCTTGTGTTGCTGATGGATCCATATTTAATTGTGCTTCTATTCTTCTTGTTGTTGAATCTGTTATCATTTATTTATAAAAGTAAATAATTATAATTTTCTTGTTCATTATACTAAATATACTAGGCTTAATCTTTCATATGCCATCTTCTCCAGAATAATGTGATAGACCTCTGCCATAATATTTATTTATTTTTTCTAGAATTTTTCTAGTTGAATTGATCAAAAGTCATTAATTATGATGATTTAAATTTTTAAAACAAGAAAGCTTTCTCCAAAGCTTTCTTTCTAAATACCAAAATTTTTTAAAAAATAAAAACCTCAACTTTTTTTCTATGAATGTTATTCCAAATTACTCATAATAAATCTGGTAACTTTTATTTATTTTTACAAATCAATTTAAACAAAAAAAAAATACATTTTTAAACACACACACACACACATATATATATATTTACAGTTTATAAATAAAAATAAAAGCAATAAATAACTTACGACTTGTAGAAGAAAAAAATTGGACCTGGGTACTTTTGCTTATATTATTTCTTTTCTTCTTTGTTTTTAATATATCTATGTTAGGGGGTGGGTAAAAGCTTTATTCCAAAAAGGTGTCTGAATTATTACAATATATATTATGATGAACTTGCAAGATTTATGCAAAGAATTTTAATAAGCAAAATTGACAGCCAGAAAAAAAGTTCAACTCTGACCAGAAAATGTACAAGTGAAATTTTCTATTTTTGTACATGTGCATGTCTTTGAGGGAATTCCTAAACTTCACAAAAAGATACTGCAAATATTTCTGCAAACTGTTAACTGTTATGCAAGGGATATTAATTACTTAAGAAAAATCAAAAACCTTATTTATATAATTATGTATTATTTAAGAACTTTTAAAATATTTTGATCTGACCTTATAAATATATATGGATTTGTAATTGATATTATTAGTTAATCATAAATGCATTTAGTTTTAAATGATTGTAAAGTGCTGATCATAATATACATATATGCAGAATGAAAAAATGGATTGTTTATGTATAACTAAGTTTATAAAGCTGGCAACTTTTGATTTGCCCCATAATTAATTTATATATTTAGTTTTGTTTACGAAATTTTAGAGAACAAATCATTTGCTGCTTCTGATTAATTTTCTTTATACAAAATTGGTTTAAAACAAAAACATGGAAGAAATTATCTTCACAGTTTGTCTTCTTTCAAATATGAGTAATTAGGATCTTTAGAAGTATCTAAAAGGGGTTATTTTAAATAAAACAATGCATTAATAATGTTTTGGATTATAATATAAATCTAAAATTTAGATAAATAAGCAAGGGAGCACAATAATTACTGTAATAATAGAGGCAGATATAATACTATGTGCACATGTAAATTTATGTATAAATACATGAGGTCTTTCAGGGATTAAATAAATAAAAAAAACCGTGTTATAATAATTTTAATTTTAAATTAAGCATATAAATTGTTTTTATTACCAAATATGATTACGACTGTTCAAGTATTTTTGTAAAGATTTAGATCTTTGTGTTAATGGACATTCATGATATGAACTTTACCATATAAATAAACTAATGTTATATATAGAGCTCGCAAATAAGCTCTTAACAAGCTTTGCAGAATATCCCCAATCCCAGACTGGTTTCTGTTACTGGCTTCCTCAGTGAGGTGCTAGGATCACACCTCACTGAGGGATAGCACCTCACCAAGGAAGCCAGTAGCAGAAACCGGTCTGGGATTGGGGATATTCTGCAAAGCTTGTTAAGGGCTTATTTGTGAGCTCTATATACAACAATTGTAATAAAAGCTTCTTAAATTAGGTCATGTGACATATGACTTGATTTTTTTTGTAAATACACTTATTTATAGTACTGTTCCTTTTTATTTAACCCTGAAAATTCTCAAATATTTACACATAAATTTATACATGCACACATATACTACATTTATATACTGTATAATGCATTTACTATGACAGTAATTATTGTGCTCTCTTGTCTATCTAAATATTGCATTATAATCTAAAACATTATTAATACATTGTTTTATTTAAAAACACCCTTTTTAGATACTTCTAAAGATCTCAATTACCCATATTTAAAAGAAGACAAATGATTTTCAAATATTAACAGATTTTGAACATGGTTCAGATTTGAATGAAATCAATAGAAAGATAACTGATACACTTTTAAAATCTGCAACAAAGATAGTTGGTACAAAAAGCTGCAATTGATTAATAAAATTTCTACTGAGGCAAGACAATTTATAAAGAAAAGAAGGAATATATAAAACTGATGCATTAAGAAGGATTAAATGTATAAGAAAGTGTCATTGTGAACTCGCAAGGAATTTTGTAGAAGAGAATAAAAGTCTTAAGAATGGTAAAGCTAGGAGATTTATTTCTGCATAAAAAAAAGGATGGAACTTTTACTAAAAAGAGAGATGACATTATGAAATATGTAGAAGAGTAATATCAAGAGTTATATAGCAATAAAGAACAAATGTGACATGCAAATAAATTTATGAAGAAGGGAAAAGCTTTAGGTGAATGATGGAATTTTAATTGATATTTTAAAAAGGCAGATAAAGAAAGAGAATTTTTTTGACAAAGTTATATAACAAATGTCTAAATGATAAAGATGTACCAAATGATTGGAAGAATGCAGTATTAATATTGATATGATAAAGGTATTAGAAGTTAGAGACCTATCAGTCTTTTATCAGTTCTATACAAAAATTTTACAAACAATTACCAACTGGTCTATAGTAAACTTTGAATGTTAACCAGCCAAGAGAACAAACTATATTTAAAAGTAGTTTTATATGGTGGATCATATCCAAGTATTGAGAGAGGTTATAGAAAGGACCAATGAATATGAATTGCCATTATATTTTGAATTTGTAGATTATGAAAGGGCATTTAATTCTATAAGCATTGGATTATCAAGATATAAATCCAGAATATTGTCATACTCTGAAGAATTTTTATAAAAATGCAACAGCAATAATTAAATTACTTAATAATAATAGGAAGATTAATATCGAGAAGGGTTTGGGATAGAGTGACTCCATATCTCTAAAACTTTTTACAGCAGTTTTGCAGAAGTATTTTGTGGATTAAAAGAGGACATTAAAGGAATAAAAGTAAATGGTGATTATGTACATCATCTTAGATTTTGAAGATCATGAAAGTTGCTTTTGAAAATAATATTTTAGATGTTCAGAAATTGTTGCAAGCATTATCAGATGAAATTAAGAAAGTAGAACTGGAAGTAAATGTAAAAAAGATTTAAAAAATGATTTGGATTTTCTCAAAAGATGGAAATGAAGATTGATAATGATAATTTAGATGTTTGTAACTATGGAAACATAATGGATAAAATTAATCATAGAATTAAACTTGGTTGTAGTCCTTTTTGGTAGAAATAACTTAATATTAAAATAAAATATGATTATATGTTTGAAAAGGAAAGGTTCTAAAAAATGTTTACCAATTTTTACTTATGGAGCTGAGATTTGGACACTTAATGGAAGAGCAGTACAGAGACATCTGACCATCCACAAAAGTATGACAAGATGCATGTTAGGAGTAGCAAGAAGAGATTGAAAATTAAATACATTGAAAGAAATGAGACTAAATTGAAATGGAAATGGGCATATTACCAAAAGTGATAATAGATAGACAGTTGAAATCTTAAATTGGATTCCAAGAAACTGTAAAAGACCTAGGAAGAGATTATACATCAAATGGATGGATGAAATAAGGAAGTGAGCTGGGGTGATGTGGAGATAGATTGAACTTGGCGAGATCTTCATAGTGCAGTGGATTGATATTGGTTGGAAATGATGATAGTTAAACATATTTTTAATTCAAAATATTATTTAGAAATAGAAGTAACTGTTTATCAGAGATTAGAATCTAAAGCTGACCAATCCACGAATTATAAATTTTACAGATACTGTTTTATAAGAGATAGGATCTACAGATTGACAATCTTTTTAAATTATTATTAATTTTGTGTAAGTCAAATGGTATGGTTACGTACATGTTTACCAAAAAGTACACTCAAAGTATACTGGTAAACTAACGTTATTTTGGATATGTATGGGTTGGGATGAATTTAAATGTAATTACTAAATGGATTACATTTCTAGGATCATTAGCATTAAAATCATATCCTAGATGTGTTGAAGGCATGGGGTATTTATTAAAAGCAATTAATGCTTGATCATGTGATCATATTATTATATTTACTAAGGCAATAAACCTTTTCTTCCAATGCATAAGCTTGTGGTTAAGACCTGTAGAGGTCCCTACCATTGCATTTTTAACCACACAAGCTTTAGGTTTATTGCCTTAGTAAATATTACTTACATAATCAATGTGTGTTAAATAAATTTATCATTATATTATGCATTGTGGTTTATATAATTAATGTTTATAAAGCTTGATTAGGTAAAAATTTTGGACATTTTTGAGAGTTCTTTCATTGCTATAATATGTTGCATATTTGTCTTATATACTGCTCACATAACACCAAATTAAGATATAATTTAGAAATAAGACTATTCACAAAATAATATTGCTTATTAATAAAATTTAAAAAA
Organism: Epiperipatus broadwayi; assembly: GCA_028023455.1. Classification (NCBI taxonomy): domain Eukaryota; kingdom Metazoa; phylum Onychophora; class Udeonychophora; order Euonychophora; family Peripatidae; genus Epiperipatus; species Epiperipatus broadwayi. The sequence goes on from JAQFVV010001526.1 coordinate 7,770, forward strand.
GATAGCTAGGTAATGTGTTAGTTATTTAAAAAGGAATATATTTTAAATTAGAAGAATATAAATTCAAAGGCATGAATAATAGTTTTTGTTAAATATAATGTCTCAGTTAATGCTACATAAATGTTAGCTAAAGAATGTATTATGGTTTTTTTTAAAGAATAGAAATAAGGAATTATATATACTGTAAATTATATTAGTATTAATTTATAAATAAATTATTGTTTATTATCACTCAATAAGATAATAAGGTAAATTACTCAAGGCTTTAATAGATTTATAAATATCGATGACAACAGTTAACTCTTAAGCTATCAGCAATCTCAGCCTGTAGTCAAGGCAACCTTCATTAACAATAAAGATGGTATCACCTTTATCTATGGGTTGATAAATTTTCAGTGACTATACAAACATATCAGGTCATATTATTAATGGAGGTTGCCTTGACTATAGGTTGAGATTGTTGATAGCTTAAGGGTTATATTATTATTCATTTAAATATTGTGATATTTCAATCTTTTATGTACAAAAATTTTCAAGTTCGAATACCATGTCTATGGTCTGATTCATCTAGGAAGTAATTCATATGATCCTTTATTTGGATAGGTATTATAAATCAAGAGCAATGTATTGGTCTGATTAATAAACGAAATATATGGAGCGTAATGTAAATATTAAAAATACTACGGAGTAAGCTGTGATAAATTCTATTGATAACCTAGCGCCTGATGGCTTTCACAGGTGGCACTTATATTTTAATAATAATCAAAAACTCAATTGTAAATAATGGATTAAGTATATCATTTATTTAGTATTGTTATGCTTAACTCACTTTATTCACATAGTTATTAGCTTATTTAAAAGTCTAGTTACATATTGTAGTTTATCAATGCAATACTGAGCGTTGCAATGTATTATCATATCAATCTTTCCCAGTGCAAATCCCTATAATACTTCACACAACCTTACTTATCTACTAACATTTCTTCTAAATACTAGACATATATTGAATTTTTGTTTTATTAAGTCACATGGTTCGGTACAATGGCAGATTGATGAAGTTAATAAGTTCATAGGTCAAAGTTTAGCTCTGTTTCTTCTAACGCTCATATGTTAAAATGACAAACTATTATCTTTTTATTTACATAACTTTAATTTAAAAATCTTTATTAAAACTTTCAACCTTTTTGATATCGTAATTATAGATTGGTGATTTTATTATATAGAGTCCTAATTATTAGAGATTTCTAAAGATTTTATTTTATTAATAGAAGATTTTTATAAAATGTAGATTGAATTTATTAATTTATTTTATTTTATTAATTTTTCATTATATAAGATAATAAGCATTACTTTATCAAAATAATCAATATTGTTTTACATATCTATGTTATATAAATTCATTAGGTTTTTTTATCTTCCAACTATTAAAAGCGTAATTGGATTTGATTTTCATTTCAACCTTAATTGTGAGTTTGTCAGTTAATTTATTATTTAAATTACAAATGTTTGTTAAAGTACAAATGTATGCTTAATAAAATTTATTAAATTAATCATGAGTCAGTAATTCTGATTGTTAAAATATCTTCTATTAATTTTATCAAAACTACTTTTTATTTTATTTTAGTCAATTAACAAATCATATTTGTATTTTAAATTCTATGCTCTTCTTTTTATTCATCAGAGGAATTAGACAGATGAATCAAAATGTGGAATTAAAATTTGTATTATAAAATAAATTCATATATTTAAATTTTGAGTTTGTGGGTTTACTTAATGTTTAATTTTCAAACCAAATCAAATAACATTATAAAATATTGTCTCTGAATTTTTTTTAATATTTCCTGACATGGCAAAATGGTACGAGAAAACATTTTAAAAATTGATAAATATATAGAGTTGAGTCTTCGCTTCGGGGCCCCGGGGGTGCGATCAATCGGTTATGGATAACTTCTCGACGGTTGGGCCATGTTGACCCATGTATAGATACACATTGGGCAAGATTATAATAACCTTTTTGTGGACATAATTGTTGTCTGGAGTGTGTCCTTTTGTAAACAAGATTAATAATTGTTTTGTTTTTTGTACCTTGAATGCTTCGCAATCACATCAGATAATTAGATCCGGAAGACTTCTATGTAATCTTTAACAATAAAGATTGCTTTGAAAAATATCGAGTTGAAAGAACATATAGATATTAGTCACACCATTGAAACATGGATTGAGATGGATGGACAAGCCACTAAAAATACAATATATGAACAAAATTAAATCTCAAAATATTGTGACAAGCCTAGAAAATGTTTATGTGTGAGATGATAAATAGATGAGATATGGAAGTTTTTGGGGTGCAGTGGAGAAGAAAGACCATGGATTGGGAAACTGTATTAAACCCAGAGACGTTTATTCTTAGCTGAGAGGTCGTCGCAACCGCCTTGCAAGCAAGTAATTGGTTACAGATGGTTGTGGGTTCGTGTCCCGACCGATGCTATGACATTGGAGGAAAAAAATGATTAAACTATCACTACTTATAAGTTGACAAGGCAAAGCTTTCTGTTTCTCTTTTCTGGAATAATGTGAGAGAGATTTTGCCTGCAGTCACTACTTAAAAGCTATTGAAAATAATTTCAACCATGCTTGACCTGAGTTTGTATCAAACTTGTCTGAATGGAAGGCAAATGCTCTCAATTAAATCACAAGGCACCATTTTTGCCCTGAAATGGCTATTTTAAAAAAATCCATTATATTAACTTCGAGAAGCAAACCTCTCCAACAACCCTTTCATATAAAAACAGGGGAGAAGCCTCTCTAGGCTTTCCAATTGTTAGATGATGAAGATGAGCATTTATCCATTCTTATTTTATACTATAGTTAAAAATAATTATATACCAATTTTCTGACCAACATTGATGATCATTATCTGGATTAACAATAAGTTAGTATACCTAAAACAATCTAAGGCCTATTGGAAATAATCTGGATTTGAACCCAAATTGTTTACATGAAATGCTCTATTATTGAACCAAAAGGTTTTTAAAATTATATATATATATCCATCATGCTTATAATTTATTTGTATAAAAATTATTCTACTCTAACAGATTATTAATACAGATGGAAACATAATGGATGAAATTAATCATAGAATTAAACTTGGTTGGAGTGCTTTTGGTAGAAATAACTTGATACTAAAAGGAAATATGCCTATGTGATTGAAAAGGAAGGTTTTTTAATAAATGTGTTTTACCAGTTCTTACTCATGGATCTGAGTCTTGGACACTTAATAGAAGAGCAATACAGAGACTTCAGACCACTCAAAGAAGTATGGAGAGATGCATGTTGGGAGTAACAAAAAGAGATTGAAAATGCAATATATGGGTAAGAGAAGAAACAGGTGTTACTGACCTCATTGAAAAAATTAAAAGACTAATGTGGAGTTGGGTTGGACATATTGCTAGAAGAGATGATAATAGATGGACAATTGAAATCTTAAACCGGATTCCAAGAGATTGTAAAAGACCTAGAAAGAGATCACATGTGAAATGGATGGATAAAATAAGAAAGTGTGCAGGGGTGATGTGGAGAAGAGAACCTAAAGATCAAAGAAAATGGAGTGAACTTGGAGAGACCATCCTGCAGTGGATAATGATAAGTGCTTATAATTGTCTTATAAAGTAAAATCTAATGAAAACATGGATCCAATTAAAATGTAATATTACACAGAAAATAAATATCTAATAATATATGATTAACCATTCCAGTGTATCCAGAATACATAAGAGCTGTCATTTAGATCACAGACATTTCATCACACATTTAAAAGTACAGTAAATTAATGCAGACAAAACTAAAATATTTCAGCAGCATACTTTGATTGATATTGATTTATTATATTTGAATTTCAGCTAACAGTCTGCAGTCACTGGCTTAAAAATATCTACTAACAAATTATGTTGTGATTTATATTTCACCAGTTAATCTCAGACTCGCTAGAAGTAAAAATTGAACAACGAAAACTTGATAAATACATTGGGATTATTAATGTATATATTTAGAATCAATGTAATACATTTTCCAGAGGTATTAAATAAACAAAATACATATGCAATATATTCAAGCAGGCAATTTTGAACTTTATTTTAATATTCTGTATAATATTTAAATTATGATTATCAATGCTGTTGCCATTGAACTGCAAACTTAATATACAATTTTTTCAGTAAATTATTGAATGCACAGTGGCTTATACAACATAAATAACAGCTTTAATTTTGTTTTAAAAATGATGTAGGTGGCATGATTTTCCATAATATATTGCTTATATTATATTAGGTTTGGCCTATTATAATCATGAAAATATTATGTAAAGATCTAAGAACAAAACTTAGAATTCTCATGCTTTGCTAATTAAAACATTGTACAAAGGTATCATTCATATAATGTGTTTGAATAATTGGAATATTCTAATATTATTTCATCCTGATAAATTATGTGCTGGATTGTATTATAAACAGTGTATGTTATGGGAAATGTGATTAAATAATTCATTTCATGCAGAATTCAATAACTAAATAGATAATTATAAATAATGCCCAGTGATTATGAATCATAATAAATAAGACATTTTTCATATTTGCTGAGAATTATATATAATGGCATTTTAGACACTTGGTACAAAATACATACCACATCAAGATTAATAATCTAATTATTTATGTGTTAAGTAAATGAAATACTTTCAATCCAAAGCACAAGATAAAACTTTTTAGAGTAAACATCAGATCATCTTCTGTCTTTATCCCAGTTTCTTTTATAAAGGCTTATCCAAAGAAACCATGAATATTTTTAAATCAATATTACTTTTTAAAGTGTTACATTTTTATTTACAACTGTCAAACTCACTCCACTCACAACTTTAACACCATCCACCTCAGATAAATACAATAATGATTATTACCAACCATTTCTAAACTAGAGTTAGAAAATGATTAGTAATAATCATTATTGTATTTATCTGAGGTGGATGGCGTCAAAGTTATGAATGGAGTGAGTTTGACAATGGTAAATAAAAACGTAATAATTTACTATAGATAAATACTCTTCATATAATAGAGATATATTGGGAGATAGTGACCTGGGCCAATTGATGAGTGCTGGTTCAGCACGAAATGCATCTTGGGAGGCATTTGTCTTTTATTGTATCTTTATTTATATGAATTTAAAAAGAATGGGAAAGTATGGAGGTTAATTAATATATTTATAATAATAATTCTTTTTAAATATATATTTTAAATTGTTTTATATTATTTTAATTGATATTTGTAAAAATTTTCAATCTGCAGTTTGTGATTCAAAGAATGAAATATATAAATATATAATATTCCCAGCAATTAATATTATGTAATACATCGAAATTAATACTCCAACTACTGGTTTATTAAGTCAATGTAATACTCTCAGTCCAAAGTGCAAGATAATTTTTTTAGAGAAGCAGTTAATAGTAAAAAAAATGTATATTAAATAATAATATTTCTTTGTAAAATTGATTATAATTATAGTAATAATAAATCGATTGCTGTTAATGAACACATATGCAGAAAAGATAGATTATATTCATTAACAGATGTTTATTTTGTGTTAGATCAGAAAAGAAAAAAATAATTTATAGTTGAATTAACAATAAATCAAGTAAAAAATAGATCAATATTTTATATGATCTGTAAATTTAATAATACATTAATAACAAACAAAAGTTATATTAATAATGATATAAATATTGGATGATGAAATAGTAAAAGTCTGGAAAAATTAATATGTAATTATAATATATATATATAATATAAAAAAGAATGATAAAAGATGATATAAAATATAAAAAAGGAGTTGCATAAAAAATTAACTGTGATATATCTAATACGATTTACTACTGATTTACAGAGAAATAGTTATATAAAAGAGCCAAAGATCACGACAGTGCAATTAATAAAAGATATTGAACCGGGTCCAAAAAGATGACTTGGTTTAACTGAGTTTAAATCTCTTTTATAATAATTTTAAAAAAAAACCATGGGAGCAGACTGACCCTTCAAGCATAGGGGAGAAAACCATTGATAGCATAAACCACCAATGACATCCATGATCAGATAGAGCTATGCAAAGCATAACATGATCACATGTCCAGACCATCACTTTCCTCGACTGCTGGATTCAACCCCCTGCCATCCAAAGCATTTTATTTGTTTTGAGATTCTACCTCAGGCACTGGTTAACCATAGGCTATATAGTCAGCATGGTTTGCATGACAGGCATACAATCCAATGCTTGACATATCCCATGACTAGTCCATATTCTGTCCCAGGATCCAGCACATTTATGTAACGCATAAAAATAACTATATACTTAAATTACTGGTGATGCAGTGAGAACAGAGAGAGAATAGACCAAATAATATTTAAGCAAACATTAATATGTATTTACTCACACATATATTTAACACACTATAACACCAATAAATTTTACATAAGAAAATTTTAAATGATTACTTTAGGCTATAGTTCTTCGTTAATTAAAGTTCATTTTATTTAAAATAATGAGACTAAACTGTGATCAGAATATATTTTCCATGTGTCATAGCATCGGCTGGGATGCGAACCCACAACCGTCTGCAACCAACTACTTGCTTGCATGGCGGCTGCGATACCTCTCGGCTAACAACGCAAGACATATTTAAAATTATCTTTACCTATGTTTTCATTTGTTTTATTTCCCAACCAGTTGGCTTTTGGTCTCCATCAATGGTTTCAGGATTTGTTTTCCATTTCTTTGTCTTGACAATAGGGGGAGAGAGAGTATTTGGGCAGTGTCTTCTTTAGAACTTAGGCATTGATGTTGACTGCAGCAGAAATTGACTGTCTTACTACTGCATTTACATTTTTCAAATATTTGGATCTCTGGTTGTTTGGATTCTCAATGAAAAACTCTGAACCTGCATTCTGTATTCTGTCCAAACTGAATAATAATAATCCAAACTGACTGAACTCTTGGACTAAACTGGCTGGACTGATTTACAGATTAAAAGCCAGACTAATTCTATCATAAAATGAAGAGCAGAATGATCTAACAGATTGCAGACCTGTCTGATTTACAGATTTAAGAGCAGAATGAATTACAGATCACAGCCCTGACTGAAGAACAATAGCCAAGATGCAACTTTTATATCCCTCTCTTTCTTCTTTTTCTTATCATAGCTTTGATTTTGATTGTAACTTAAATCTGTTTTTAATTAAAAATTTACATTTATGTTTTATCTAATCTTTTTTTTAGATTAATCTATTATCTTGCTGATAAGATAGTCTACAGTTTGTAGTTATTACAATTATTGATTTCAATTTTATTATCAGATAGAAATCTTTTAAACTAATTACGTTTTTGAAAGTTTTTTTTTTACAAACAAATTTTATTCTAATATTTTACATTGCTTATTTTTAGCCATTTTATTTTTTTAACTATTTTAAAGAGGATAGAATGAATTTTAAACCTTTTATTTTAGATTTCTCCTAGGATTTATTTTACACATTTATTCCCCTAACTTATTTTTATTTTATAAACAAAGTTTTATTTAAGAAAAAAAGTTTTTAAATCTTTTCCTACCCCATTCTCTTTTTAATATATATATATTAGATTTTTTATATTTTCATTTTTTTTATTTTATTTCTTTTTTTAATAAATGTGATCATTTATTTTTAAATGAAAAATATGTTACATGAGCCATATATGTGCACTGGGCAACATATATTTCTCACTAACATTACAATATTATAAATCTGCTTTATACATTCACTACTTAACATATGGACATAACATAGATATTAGAAAAATATTAAAGATTCAAAATAAAGTCAAATATAAGAAACAAATTATAGTAAGCATAAAAAGATAATTGTATGAATATATATAAAAGTTTAATAAATTTTATTAATAACTGATCAATTAAAAAGAAATGAAAAATTATTTAATAAGATAGTGTATATCAAGTTATATAAAATATATTTTTATTTATAATGTGCATTTGTTATGTGATATAATCAATTTATTTCAATATTTATTGAATTTCTAACAATTTAGATTGCTGTATTATAAATTAATTTTTATTCACTTTTTATTTATTTATTTTTACATTATAAAACTTTAGATGTTACTTTGTGTGCAATAATGTATTATTTGTGAAAACAGATATTGTTTAGTATTGAAAAGGAATATAATAGTGTGCCACAAAAGGTTTTTCTCTATAATTATATATACATATATTTTGTAATAGCTATTATATATAGATACTTACATTACTTTTTTTTATATATGTCAAAGCATTGACCAAGAAGCGAACCCAGGCTGGCTGCTTGGAAGGCAGCTATGCTAATCACTAGGCCACCAATGCTGGACTACTTACATTACTTTATTATCAATTACTATATAAATGACAACAAAATGGATAGTTTCATTATATAATATGTTATCTTCTTCTGAAGGGTTAATACTTCAACCACATGATAAAGTCTTTGGGTTCGAAAAGATTTCCAAAGACTTTATCATGTGGTTGAAGTGTTAGTATTCATTCATTTTATATTTAAAATCCAAAGTGCATGTGCAGTTTGATGCTGTTTAAATATTATTGTTTATAAAAAAACATTGTGCTATATAAAATAATTGACTTATTTATCATCTAATATGTGTATTGAATGTCTTTAGAAAAATTTAACTTTAGTTAAATATTCCAAATACATTCAATTGTTAGTAGTAACACACCCAAAGACATTCAATATACATATTAGAGGATGGAAATAGTCCAATATAAAAATACAAAGTTAATATAGGTGTTTGGATTTGAAACTAGGCTACAACTTCATTTCTGTGCTAACACTAGCACTTTTCATTCTTTGGAAAGTATAACATATACAAAACTATAAATCACACAATTATATAAGTGCAATTGATATTAAATTACAAAGTAGTAGCCAATGATTAGTCAGCCTTGCAATCAATATTTTTGCCATTATTATTTCACTGCAGGAAGAAGGTCTATCAATGTTTAGTTTAATCTCTCTACTCCTAGCCTTTCTTTTTTATAACAATCCAGTGATCATCCTAATTTCACCCATAAATCTCATATGTGATCTCTTTCTTAGTCTTTATAATCTGTTGAAATTTAATTTAAAACTTCAAGTGTGGAGTGGATTGAAGCCTGTCCATTAAAGTATGAAGATTGGCTATCTTAATGTATATCTGAGCCCTTATTGCATATATATGTGGAAATGGTAATCTGGACCAACTGATGATTGCTGTTTTAGCATGAAATACATATATTGGTGATTATTTATCTTTTTGACATATATGGGTTCAAGTGTATCCGTGATATGAGATAGAGTGGTGAATGATGTATGGTTTGAAAGTCTGTGCTTATATACCCTATAGTCTCTTAATTCTTTAATGATATCAGAAATATTTATAGTTCTCTAATCATTATATTTTAAGATCACTTCTTGTTACTTTTAACATTCATCTCTATTTTCTTCGTTAAATAGCAGAAGTTTCTGAATTGCTCTTCTATTGAATGCCCAAGTCTCAGATCCATAAATAAGAACTGATAAGTATATTTATTAAAAATCTTCCATTTCTAAAATGTGAATACTTTTTTAATACTAAGTTACTTCTACAAAAAGCACTTCAACCAGGATTGAGTCTATGATTAATTTCAGCCATTATGTTTACGCTTGTATTAATTGACCAAAGTATTTGTAGTTATGACATTCTTCTAATTCATGGTTATGTATTGATTTTTTTTCTGTGAAAATACACAAAACATTATTTTAGCCTTTTTTTTTTTTTTTTGGTATTTATTTTTAGTCTTAATTTCTTACTTTCATATGATACATTTTGCAACATTTTCTGAAACTGAAGGATTTTTCAAAAACAATTTATAACAACTGCAAAAATCTAGCTGACTTAAATAATCTTCATTTATGATTTATTCCCTTAACTTTCCATTTTAATTCACAAAATATTTCTTGTAAAACTGTTATAAAGGTTTGGAAACATGGTATTGCCGCATAACCTAATCATAGTTATTGCATTTTGATGAATATTCTTTAGAATGTGACGATATAATGCTTTAATCACTATAGAAATGCTTATAGAATCAAATGGCTCTTTATAAAAAGGCAATGACATCTCATATCATTAATTCTTTCTATAATTTCTCTCAATACTAGAATATGATTCTTTATGCCAAAACTACTTTTAAATCCAATTCGTTCTCTTGAATGATTACAATCTAAAATTCACAATAAATTATCTTGCTTAAGATTTTGTATAAAATTGATAAAAAACCTGTTAGGTCTCTAATTTCTAATATATTTTATCACCTTTCTTAAAAATCAATATTATTATGGCATTCTTTCAATCATCAGAAACATAATTTTGTACCTAATTTTTTTTTTTTCAAGTGTCATAGCATCGGCTGGGACGCGAACCTGCAACCCGGGCAACTGCCTGCAAGTGCAAGGCAGTCGCGCTGACTTCTCACCACCAATGCAAGACATCATTTTGTACCTAATTTTACCAACAATTATTTTTATTTTTACAGCTGTTTTTATTAAAATATCAATGGAAGAGTAATAATTAATTTATTGAGCGCACAGAAAGCATATGTGTAAATATTTTAATCAGGCTTTAACCTGTATTCAATGCGCTTTAAAATTCGTAATCGGCAAAATATACTTGATTATTACAAATTTTAAAGTGCATTGAATATAGGTTAAAGCCTGATTAAAGTAAAATAGCAATTATAATTCCATCATTTTCTTGAGCTTTTCTTTTCCTCATAGATTTATTTGCATACCTCATTTTTTCTTTTAAAATGTTGGGCAATTTAGAAAATATAATATCTATAAGGAATTTTTTGTTTGTTACTTATTACAAAAATAATTTTCTTTCCAATGCCAAGATGTTGTTTTAGCTTATCTTTCCAATTCATAATTTTATTTTTTTATATAGTAATTAACTCTTTTTTCATATTTTGCAAAAGTCTAGATATTTAATTCTTTTTAATGAATTATTTCTCAAAAAGTTCATATTTCTTTGTCTCTTCATACATTGTCTCATCTCCTAATCAACTTTAGTGGTCAAGTGCTTTCTTTTTTGTACAAACTATTTTTCTTGCAATATTTAATAGAGTATCAGTTATTTTATATTGATTTCATTCAAGTTTAGACCATCTTCACAATCTGTTAATATATTAAATAATTTGCAAGTTCTAATTTAAATTCATTGGAATGTTTCTTATGCCTTAAAAATATCAACTGTTAATAATGTTTCTCTCTAATTTCACATTAATGTGTATCTTACATCTCGCTAATAAATTATCACTTCCTATGTGCAATTTATTAAAAACACTACAATCCTGAAATATATATTTTATGTTAAATCAAAATATAATCCAATTCTGCTACATCTCATTTTTATTTCAATCACCAAATTTACACACATCACTTTCATCTTTTAACTGATTTCTAATATTAGCATTATAGTTTTGTGACAATTTAAAATGTTATTTTCTGATCAAAAGCATTTTATACATCCACATAAAAATCTTCTACTTTTTCATCATAATGAGAACTTGTTGGGGCATAGATCTGAATCATCTGCTCTTGGTATCTTCCCTTTATTTAAATAACTAATCCTGCCATTCTATTTGATATACCATCAATCTCTACACTATTATTTTTTTCACATCTTTATAATATTACTCTTCCACTTTTTATTTCTAATGAATTCCATTCTATCTTGTGTTTCCAATATTTGAGTCTTTATGATGAAATGCATGTCACTTTTTAACTGAATTGTCTCTTTATCTTTCCTTTTAATTTCACAAAGTCTAACAACGACCCATGTATAATCTTCCTCCACTTGAAAGTAATCTGCATCATCCTCAAATACCATGAATATGCAATTAAGGAATTCTTAACACTCTCCATCTTCTATCAACATTTGCTTTGGCTGATAAGGGTCATAATTTAATTTTCTTTGTCTTACCTATAAATATATAAAAAAAATCATTCAAGCACAATTAAGTTGTATTAGGCAACTGAAAAGAAAGACCCTGATGTTACTTGATCTTTATCTTAGAAATAAAACATCAATAAACTCACCATGTTGTTAATGAGCATTTATGAGCAGCTCACCCATGTTTACTTATTATATGAATAGTCACACAGTAATAACAGTTGCATTGGCAAGAACTTATGGAGTGGTTATTAGAATTTCGCTCTGCTTGATTGCATTAAAGCCTCAAAATGCAATCACAGTGTTTCCATTTAGATAATATATTCCTTTATGAAGACAGCTAACTCTAAAATAAATATAGTGAATTGTTTGTTTTAAGGTTGTATAACAGATTATATCTTATTACAATAATATCACAACATATTTTAATATATTGAATGCAACATATAAATATTGTTGTTTAACAATAAATGTAAATAATAGAGATATTTTTTAAATGCTTTTATTGATCATGCACCAAACAGAAATAAAATAATTGTTTCTTCAACCCCAAGTGGGGTTTTGAATTTAATTTGAAATAAAAGCATGGGGGCTCAGAAATTAATTAAGTCATTTCCTTGTTATAAAAAGTAGGGATTGACTTAATTCATTTCTGGACACCCCCTTCCATTTTTTTAAGTTAAATCTAAAAAACTCTATTGTGGTTGAATAAACAATTTTTTTTCTTTTTAGTGTATGGTCAATAAAAACATTTAATATAAAAAAAAAATTATCTTTTATTTTTAAGTTATTAGTATTGGCACAGTAAATGAAAATCTAAAACTATATCATACTTTTAATTTACTGGATACTTATAGTTCATATATGTCATTAGATATTTCTGCAATAAGTTAAAATGTATACTTTTTATGTATATATCTATTTAGTATGTGTGCATAACAATATATATGTATACAAATGATTAAAAATATGAAATATTCTTTTAAATTACTTTGATTGAAATTTTTTTTTAAAAAAAGCTTACCAAAACTATATTGTAAATGAATTTTACTTAAAACATATAATTTCATACATAGAATGAAATGGAATGTCTTAAAACTTATATTTTTAGTTGTTCCCAGGTCTGAATCGCCAACTGGTCTGGGCAAGTCCTCTTGTCAATCTCCCTAGCCTTCTGTATAAAATTTATTAGGAGGTCTTTGGGATGGTGCTCAATTTCACTTTCAAACAATATTTTTCAATGTATAGTCCAGATCCTGAAGTTGACAAATGAGATCAGCCATATTTTGGCAAAAAACTTCTTTTCAAAGGTCAAAGGAATCATTACACAATCCAGGTCAGATATGGACATTTTCCTCAGTACTATATCTCAGAGACGAGACCATGAATCACAATGGAACAGAATGTGGACCATGGCCTCTTCCTGCTTACCACACATTGGGCACAAGGTATCAATGTTATAGTCTCTATGATGGAATAAGAAGGACCCTGTGGGAAGGGCCTTGAGGTTGACCTTGAACAGGAAGTCCACATACTTGGGCTCAAGTCTGAGGAATTGTGTCCATTTGGCTAATCTGGAGATAGAAATTGAGAGCAAGATGGGGGTACATGTTTTTTCCTCAAACATTAGTCGGTATGTATCCCAGTAGGTAAGTTTTGACTGAAATAGGGAATGGGAGGTCTTGAACTGTATTCCTGCAGACCCATTGCAGACAACTCTTGTTATTAGCATCTCTAACTATTGCCTGTATACACAATTATGTACCTTGCTCTATAAATCAATAAAATATCTTTTGAAAGTAAAACATATAATTTCATTTTAAATCAATTTCACACATATAGTTTATATATGTGTCCTTTTTATGTATATATCATATTTAGTATTTGTACATAATTATATATATAATAAATCAATATGTAATTTTTCTGTTTAAAATCATTGACATTTTATTTTTTATGTTAAAAAAATATTAAATTCAAAGAAAAAAATTATTTATATTGTTTCTTGTGAGTTAACAAATAAACAAACTAACAAACAGATTTTTCAACTTCAATAAAAGCATTTAAAAAGATAAATAAATATTAGCCAATTTAAAGATCTTGATACCTTTCAATTAAAAAGATGGCATTAATTTTGTTGAGATGTAGGACAAACTGCAAAGCATTGCTACTGCACTTGAATTATAAAACAAATATTTCATCGCAGGTGAATAACTATTGCAACTAAATTAGTTTTATAAAGACATATTATTTTACCTAATTTGTTGTATGGAAGTGAGATTTGAACACTTTATTGACATAATATAGGATACTTCATATAATTCTAAAAATACATTGGCAAGATCATAAGACCAATAAATATGTTCTTCAACTTGCTGGATGTCAATATCGTAGAGACCATTTTGTAAAGTCACATTATCATTAGATTATACATGTGAAATGAATTAACAATATAAGACTTTTTAAAAAATATTTGACAGTGAACTTGAGAGTAGTTTTTATAATAAAGGCAGACAGTTTATTGTATAGTCCGACATTAAAAATATTCTTAAAGCAGTGCATTATTGTTTCTATATGACTAAAAGTACAGTACAATGGAAAGATATAATTATATAAAATGTTGAAATCTTTCACTAAGAAAAGCTTTCTGCAGGAGAAATTAAAAGATAATATTGCAAAATATCACACAAACAGAATAATAGATAATTATTCGTTTGTGTAGTCATTGCAAATTTTATCTCTAATGTATTATTATTATTTTGTCTTATACTCTCTTTTTCTTGAGGAATGACCACAATATTCAGATGCTATTATTATTATTTCTTTTTGTTGAAAGTAATGAAAATTTTATATAAAATATGAATATATTTTACTTTATATATGATATTAAAAGATGATATAATTTTAATATTTTTATCACCATTATTATTTTGTAATTATATTTTTTGTAAAATTTCGTGTTGTTTCTTATCTGTTGATTTTTTATTTTTATTTTTTTTATTTGCTTTTTACCACCCAAGGCATTGGATTTGAATGTTTACTAATTATATATAATTTCCTGTAACTTTGTGAAAAAATTCTATCTGCTTTTTAAATTTGATATTAAAAATTATAATAAATATAGTAAATATTATATTACTGCCTTTTTTAAAAAATAAAGTGCGTTTTAAAAATCACACATAATATAAAATAAATTGAAATAAGTACACAAATACCAAGCTATATACAGTTAAAGATAAAAAATGCCAATTTGTTTTACTTTTTTTTGCTATGTGCACTATTAGAGCCTCATAATATAGTGTTTACAACAGCCACTTGGGTAGAGCATGACTGGATTCAAGTCTGAATCAGATAAATCTTGACAACATAAATAGACTTAGAATGCTTTTAGGTAAAAACTTATAACTAAGCCATCTCGTCAAGTGTTGGTGGTTAAGAGGTCAGCACAGCTGCCTTACAAGCAGTTGTCATGGGTTAGCAGGTTCGCTTCCCGAAAGTTCTATGACACATGAAGAAAAAAACTAAGCCATCTAGTAAGCTAGTTAGTAAATGAATAATATTAGCCAGAGAAAAAAAATTAAGGATGAAAAACAGATTAACCTCAACAACAACTTGACATGCATGATAAATAATGGTTTCTTCTTTCCGGTTTATTTGTGCTGTTGAAGAGACCTTTGTCATGCAATAGTCTATTAAGTTATTTTAACTTATTAGATATCAAAATATATTAATAAAATTGCAGTTTAAACAATTATTGTATAAATTTAAAATACTATTTTCATTTATTTACAAATTCTTAAATTAAACTACAAAAAACTATTAAAAAATTTTGTATTAAAAAAAAAAAACTTAAATAAAATTTTCCTTTAAAGTGAAAATGAAGAATCTAATTATAAAAACAGCACTTAACTTCAAAACTTATAATTAAAGCTTAGATATAACAGGAAATTTTGTCTTTGTTAATCCAATAATAAAGATATTTATGAAAAATTAATAGTAGACAGAATAGCAATAAAAAATGTATAAAAGATCTTTAGTTGTAAAGACATATGGATGTGAAAGTTGGCCAGTTAAAATACATATTGGCAAAGACGTTTGTAAGTTCCATGGGAGTGAGAAAAAATGAATAAGTGGATATTTAAACAATTTATATGCTTTATTTGAAGCACAGTTGACCAAATTGAAACTATCCTATTTTGGTTTTTATCATGAAAGGATTTAATTAATTAGAAAAATATAAAATGCTTGGAAAGTTTGGTAATAAAAGAACAGAAGAATGATATCACAACATTACTGCAATAAACATATCTTTGAGCAGTTTAACAATCAAAAGAATGATTTGTCATTTTGGAGCAATGTTATTCTTAAGATCACTAGCAGCCATCAATTTGATGTCATATAAAAACTAGAAATATTATCCTTTATTTTTTAAACTAGTTAACAGCTATTTTGTAGCTTTAGTAGAGAATATTTCATCTCTTTAGTGAGCATTAATGAATTTAATAATTTGAAAAATATTTTAATAATTTGTTTATTGCATTAAAACAAAAACTATATAGGAAATATATCAAAATAAAACCATAATTTTCAAACTTTTAATTTTATATAAAACATTTTAATTTCAATATGCTTTGGTGCAACTTACTTTCATTAATTTAACACTATGTTGAAAATTTTCATTTGCATCAACAGCATATAATGGAGACTATATAAAATGTTAAAATTTATATGCACTCATTTATATTTCTGATTTTATTCCTTGCATTTATAGTTTGTTAAAAATAAATAAATACATTATTGTCTTATTAAATTCTTCTATTCACACAATATATGATAAATCATACAGTTATCTCCTCTAGTGCCATTTATGAAACCTTGAATAATCAATGATTTTCAGATGTTTCACTATATTTTAAATCCTTATCCTCAGACTTGTTTCTAGGTTTTTACCTTGATCAATGAATTATTTCCAAACTTTGAATTTTTTAAGCCTCATTAGTAATAAATTGAAAGTTGCCAGTCTTTCACATGCGCTTAATGTTGTTTCTCAGACAGCCAATCAGGTGTTAAACAGCAGTCTTGAAGAGCAATCAGGCCTAGATACATGACAGAGATTTTGACAAGAAAAGGATGATACCACTCTTCTCTTAACTTAACTTTATATATATATAAGCCAGTCTTAAGCATCTTGGCTTGAAAGCATGAATATATAAATATATTAATTTATTACTCACTGACTTTTTAATTTACGATATTACAGTGTGAAATATTAGATTTACTACACCGCAATTTTCTAGATGTTAATATAAGTTATCAGCAACGTATGTAAATAATATTTTGTATAAATCACATGTTGTTATTAAATTAGTAATAAATTGAAAGTTGCCAGTCTTTCACATGTGCTTAATGTTGTTTCTCAGACAGCCAATCAGGTGTCAAACAGTGGTCTTGAAGAAAACAAGATATCAGTTTGACAATAGAATTTAAAGTGTGATCAACATCTGATAATTACTGATTGCTTAAGCTTACATGGAAGAGAGCATAATAGAGAGCTGCTCATTTAGAGTATCATTTCATTGTAATAGTGTTTTTTTAATTACACATCTTTATTATTTTGGTTCTTTTCAATATCTTTATGAGCTTAACAACTGAGGTTTACCAAGAACCATTTATTTTGAAGAACTACTTTAGCTGTTTATATCTTGTATTTAACATACCTCTAGAAATTTTTTAAACTATATATGTGTATTGTTTATATTATTTTTGCACTAATTAAATGATATCTATGCCTAATGCCTGTAATAAAAAAGTTGTATACTTAAAGTGAAGAAAATGTACCATATCCTTTATCATTTTGTAATAAATTTATTTACTTTTACATATTAACAAGCTTGTGTATATATATATAATTAGTTTCCAACCAGTAACCACCTAAACATTCACAGTAAAACACCGCTGGTGTGTTTTTTTTTAAATCTTTATTTAACTTAATAGCCATTGCTATGATTTCCAAATATAATTTCTTTTTTAACTTTCATTGATATATTTTTTTTAATATTATTCTAACTTGCATACATTTATTTACATTCGCCCGCACATATATAATTTATTATAATAAACTGGAATGAAAAGAGATTTTTATATCTTAACTTTTAATTTATAATAAAAACCCTTTAACTTCCTTTAAGAACTCTTAGTTGTTTTTTTTTTTTATAGAAAAACTCCCCCTCCCCTTTTTTACTTAATTAATTGTAACTTTTATTTCAAAAACTACTTAGACTTTTAACTTTACGTTTACGAAAACAGACTACATTTCATTTAATAAAGAAACTTGAGATTTTTGTAATTTATTTATTGATTTGTTGATTCCTTACTTTAACAATTTTTTTTAGATAACATTATTTTATATACATGTGCCAAATTGGCCTTGGCACAATATATATATTGAACTGGATTGATATCCGATTCAAGGATTTTACTGCCAAAATTAAAAACTTAATTTTTGTTAACTCTTATCTAATGTTAAATTTTTTTATTATTATTTAAAAAGAGTATGTGTATTAAAACACCTACTCATTTATATTTAAAATAGATCATTTTAATGTTTTTAAAATTGTTTTTAAAATAGTTTTCTTATACTGCTTGGTTTTACTTTTTTTAAATCAATTTGATTAAAAACAAGCTGGCTAGCTAATTACATTCCTGTTGCTTTTATTTTAACCATTGTAAACTCATTCTAAAAAGTGGAGATTTGATTTGTGTTGTTGTTTTTGTTTCAATAATCCCTGGGTAGAATTCTTAGATTAGATTGAGCTGGAGATTAATATTTGCCCTGCCTTAGGCATAGAATTCAACAACAAGGCTAGTTTTCACTGGAAATCGAGTGGAGGTATAACTAACACCAAAAATTTCATGGGAGATTCTATTCTATTCTATCCTAGAGATATTAAGTCAGCACTTCGTCAAAGTGATTCATTCAGCTTCTTAGTATTATTAATCATTTTGATTAACCTCTTCAATGTTTGTACCATTAGCAGTTTGGACATTTAATCTTTAAAAGAAAAATTTGCAGTTACTAAAACAATTTTCGCTTTCTCCAGGATGCCAAAATATACTGCTATACATTGTATGACCAACAATATGTCATACTAGTTTAACTCAAAAGATGAACTCACACCTGCCAACTCTCCTTTAATCCTGCAATGAACACCTAAAATAAACAAGACCCTGCTGCCTCTACCTTTCCACTATCAAAGAACCTGAAAATGGACTAAAATAAACATGCACACTCTACACAAACTCTGCTTTCCTGTAAGGTAAAGTTTTCTTTTATTCTTCCCAGAGTAAATTTCTTTTAATTAAATCTCCACTCAATCTAATTATAAATCTGTATTCCTAAGCAATATGTAGCCTCATGTTTAATATTTGTTGTGATTTCTTGTATTTTGCAGTGTGTCTTGGAATCTTAGTTATAAGATTCCAAGTTTGCTTTCAATTTTTGTTTATTGGAGAGTGATGTGTGAGTTTTTATATTTTTATGCCTAAAATTTTTTATAAATGCTTTAGCAGTCATGTATATTTTAAATGCTTACCTGTCATTATTTTAGTAGCTAATAATTAATTTTAAACACTGTGTTTGCCCTTTTGCAAACCTTCAAAAATCTTTTGGCTAGTGACTTTATTGTCCCAATTTTCCGCAGGTGGGGATTTCATTTCTTATATCTCTGAAAGCGGAAACTAGAATTGTTTTTCTTTGTAATTTTATAAGTTTTCAGCTGGAAGATAATATTTATCCCTTTGTAAATCACAGGTGAGAGAGACTTTTGCTGCTAAAGTATTTAAAGCTTAAGTAATTTCATACTCATGTTCACTCTCCGATAGAATTATTTTGCATTTAAGTGTAGCTTTAAATTTATCAGAGCATGTACTCAGAACTTGTTTCATAAATTTATTTCTTAATTATAATTATTTTCATTTTCTTTCATTGCTGGGGTAGACATAACTGTTTTTGTAATGATTTACTTGTCTCCTATTGAGACCTTTAATTATGATTCTTAGAGTAGTTTTTGCCAATCGTTTGGCTGGGATTCGCCAGTTTTAATTGTTTTCCTTTCATTTTAAATCATATTTTCTGGTTGTTCTTGAAGTAAATCAATCACCTTTATTTTAAATGTAATAATAGGTGAAGCTTCTACTGACACATGACATTCGTGGTGGACATGTTTCATGGGCCTCGGACAGCTCACCGGCGCTGGTTTCGTTGATTTATTTCAAGAGCGTATTGTTTAAATATCTGAAAGTGAAAACCAATGTTTGGGTGAATCCTCTGCTGAATGAAATTTGCTTCCTCCCTTTTATAATTCATTTATTAGAAGATCAGCAGGTCTGCCAGAGCCTTGCATTTAGTCTTTCTGGTTCATGCCTGACCTAACCCTATGTCATAAACTTATACTTCATAATTTATTTTCTCTTAAATAAAGTTTTTTTTTAATTTGTTTAAACTTAATTTGGCTGATGTTTGTCTTTGTCTAAACAATTTTAAGATCTCTTGTTTCTCCTTGAGTCTAGTCAGTGCAAACCATCATCATCATCCATTCTGATCACAGTAAATAAATTTTCCAGATACATAGTGATCTGGTGGCGCCCTCTGTGTCAGAATACATTGAATGTCTGGTACAATATATATATATATATCAAAATTATCCCTAGGTACTTATTAAGTTGAAAATTTTACAAAAATTGTACACTTGTAGTTTGAATTATAACAAAATAAAATAAAAATAATTAATGAAATATGATAAAAGGGTTTGATAATGTACCCCCAACTAACTAAGTTAGTTCTGTAGAAATGCATCTTGGGAAATATTGGCATTTTTTGTTGTCTTTATTGACTTGTTTGAAAGAGAATAGAAATTAAAAGAATATTTTTAAATGTATATGTACGTAATAAAATGGTAACAAAAAGTTTTTTTTTTTAATATTTGAAAAAAGAAATTGAATTTATGTAGTTACAAAAAAATAGGAGACAAACAGAAAATTATAAATGACTTTTTTTATTCTTGGAAACAAATTCGACTAAATAAAAATAATAAATATATAAAAAGTTTGTTTAAAAAATAGAATATATTTCCGCAATAAAAACATGTTTTATGGTTTTAAAAAAATCATATGGTAATCTATCTAGATAATCAGTTCGTTTCCATCCCCTTACTTATATAATAAAACAGATATCTATAGATAAGATATATAAATATATATTTTTAGATTCATTTATGTATATATTTGCTTGTAATTAATATCAATATTATACTGATGATGTGTCCAGATCATAACTGCCCTCACCTAAGTAATAGAGGTAATTCAAAATAAAGTTACTGAGATGCTGAAAATCAAAAACTTTGCCCAGTTTAAAATGTTTTAAATATATGATTGCAAATTTAAATTTGTTTACGATATCTCCCTTTTGCTTTTGAATCTATTTCTAAATATTATTGAACAAACTATTATTTTAATCTTAAGTAGTTAAAATATAAATTAAACTAAGAATTTTTTGAGATTTTCATTATGTTCAATGGGCATTGTGATGAAGATGAGATCTAAAAAAAGACGGGCATTATGCATATCTTTCCATAGACGCAAAACTCTCCATACAATAGTGCCATTCAGTGCAAGTGAGAGTAATCAATAAATGCAGGAAGATTTCTGCATAAAATTCCTATGTAGTGCCTACTCATCCAATATTTCTAGACTAGTTTCTAGCTTGTAGCTTTCATCAGTGAGGAGCCTTGGTTCTGAAATGACTGCATTTAGATCTTAGGATCTAATGCAATCCTCCAACAGCCACCTTTTACTTTTTCACTAACTATAAAGCTTTGAGTCCAAAATGAAAACACAATAATGTTTTCAAGCTAAGCTCATTATGTCCTCACGGATCAAAGTCACAAGCTAGAATCTAGTCTGAGGATATTGGATGAGTAAACACTAGATAGGGATTTTATGCACAAACCTTCTTGTATTATTTGATTACTCTGCCTTGCACTGAGTGGTGCTACTGTAGGGAGAGTTTTGCTTCTGTGAATACAGCTTGTGTAAGCATAAAGAATAGTGGCCATGTGATGTTTGATGGTTTAATATCTTTCCATCAAACTTTCTTAGTTCATTTATTCATCTCACATTTAGATTGTTTCTAAATCTTTTATATCTGACTTGTTACTATTACTATAAATCTTTTATAGTAACTTGCATCCAGTGTAATATAACAATTGTCTACATATTGTCTTTTTTCTAGCATTTATGTTCAATTCAGTTTTTATTTTAGCTTTTGATTTTTTTCATTGGCATTAGTAATACTGCGATGGAATACATAATTTAATATATATATTAACTGAAACACAGGCTTATTATATACCTGTGTCTATATATGTAATATATAGGGTATATGAGCACAGACTTTCAGATGATCCATCACTCTCCACTCTATCTAATAACACTGATACACTCAAGCACATATATGCTGAAAAGATAAATAATCACCAATATACGTATTTCATGCTAAACCAGCAATCATTAGTTATTACATTGTAGAGATGTCTGCCCATCCTTCCATATGTATTAAATGAATTATGTCCTGTACATGTGGGGTTCAGATTGACCTTGGGTCAACATGGGTGTGACAAGAATCTTGGCCTCAGGGTGGCCTTTGAGCATTCCATCATCAGATTTTCAATTGGATGGACGGTTGAAGAGTTGGAGTGTGTAGTAGATTGGAACCTGTCCATTAAAGTATGAAGATTGTCTATCTTAATATATATCTGAGCACTTATAGTATATATGTGTGGGAGATGATAATCTGGACCAACTGATGATTGCTGGTTTAGCATGAAATACTTATATTGGTGATTATTTATCTTTTCAGCATATATGTGCTTGAGTTTATCAGTGTTATTAGATAGAGTGGAGAGTGATGGATCATCTAAAAGTCTGTGCTCATATACCCTATATATTTTAGTAAATCTAGTATTCTTTTAATACATTATAAATTCCACTTTTGATTATTATGCATTGAAAGTAGTATAATTTAAATTTGCATATTATTGTCTGTGTAACAGTTATTTGAGTGTGATGACAGAAAAAAATCAAGGAGGCATTCGTTATTGTCAACCATAGAAATGTAATAAACAAAAAAGAAAATAGCATTCAATTATCTAATAAATTGATTATTTAAATGGACTAATTTAAATAAAAATGAATGCATAAAGCAGCAACCATAATTAATTTATGAGAGCTATAAATGTGGTGAACTTCACTAAAAGTATATTCAGCTTTAGGTTATAAAGAAGGGAAAGAAACACTTTATCACAAAGACACACAAACATATGCAAAGTTGAATTAGAAATATAAATAAAGGGAAAATTGAATATTATAGTTTACTATAATAAATATTAAATTATATACTTTGTTATAATGTCTTTTATGTTACATATATTAACAGCATAGTTTCAGCATTATATGCATTGAACCATTTTGGTGTAGATTTAAACCTTGAATTATTATGTTCTTAAAAAATATTTTGTTGGCTTACTTTATTTTTCAATTGTTTTAAAAGGATCAATACGAGATAACATTCATGAATTTTAAATTTAAATGTTTCTTAACAGACAGTATATCAAATTGTATATCATAATAAAGTTAATATTTTGCTGTAATAAATAGTTTATTTATATAAGACTTGACTATGTTTGTTATATAAAAAGAGAATAAGCCTCTGGTCTTGCACTTTTTATGAATTTATATGCACTCACCCTTAAGCATCAGTTTAAAAAGCTAAGTGGACCGCTTATGCTTAAAGATTATCATTATATAAGCCAACCTTTGATCACCATGCTGAAATTACATCTTTAACCTATTGTGTGACTGCTATACAACTTGATAAAGGAATTGTACACACTTATTCTATAGCAGGAGAGAGAGAGAATCTCATTTTTAACCATCTGCAATTAGAAATAAATATTAAATTTTTGAATTTACTGTAAGAAATAGTCTATATATAAAGCACTTAACTAAATGTGTATTGAAAGATTCATATTAGTGATTTTTTTTTCATTTATTGTATATATTTAACAAATAATACTTGAACCTAAATAAGCATAAAATAGCAAATTATTTTTAGTGTGTGTATGCATGTGTCCATGTGTTGTGTTTATTATTTATATATAATTTTTTTTCCATATGTCAAAGCATCGTCCGGGAAGCGAACCCATGTCAACTGTCTGCAAGCAACTGCTTGCTTGCAAGGCTGCTGCGCTGACCTCCTGGCTACCAACGATTATTTATTAAGTATTTAAACAATTTACAGAATATAGTATATTGAATAAATATATATATAAGGTATATTTACATTTTATTGAAATTGTGATTTTAAAAAAATATATTTTAATTTGGAGATTTAATTTAGTATTCTTATTTTTTTATTTATTTTTAAAACTGTTTATTTGTAGCAAAATTGAGAAACTTTTCTATTTAACAAATGTCTTGAAATTTCAATGATTTTTTAACTCTTTATAACAGATAAAATAGCAATGAGTTATGTTTGAGTGAAACCATAGGAACAATATCTAGAGATTCATCCTTAAAAAAATGGTATAAAAAGTCCTTGATTTTAGATCGGGAACTCTTTTAATCTGCTATTGGATAAGCACAGCTAATGCATTATATATAATATTAAAAGTTGAATTTTATTACAAAAAAATGAACAGCTAAAAAAAAATATTTGCTCAAAGGACTGTCTTTTGAGAGATCTATTAATATTTGAATTAAAATTATCTCAATGTACAATGCTTTTTTAATGCCATTGGAATATAGGAATTCACAGAATACTCTTAGTGTCTATTGACAATAGAATAGCTAAAGAAAAACAATTTAGAATTCATTATGGATTAAATTTGTGATATGACGCAATGTTATTGAATACCAAAGGATTAAATAATGCTATTATTCATATAAAAATGGAAATATTAATGTCTCAATGTTTTATTGTGGATTATTTTATTAAAAATATATAATGTATTCAAATGGATAAAAATTCTGTTTTGAATGATGTGATTAGAATAGGATTGAATTTCAAATACAATGTTTACATAATATATCGTCACATTACAAATATTACGGACTTCAATTTTATACTATTTCTACAAACATTGTTCTGTTAACATGTATTAATAAATATGCTTTTAAATGAAGTTTTTAGTTAAGAAATATTCGATAATTTTTGGAAAGGTTAACCATGTTGTATGGTTTCATTATATATTTATTTGTTTGTAGAATGTATGTATTTGTTTATATTACATGATATATCAACTACCAACAAGAATAATTAAATTATTTTAAAACAAGATTTAAATATAGTATTTTTATATATATATTTTATATAGTATTTTTCTTAACACAATTTTAAATGTTATTTAAATTTTATATTTTTGTTTTTTTCCATTATTTATATATATTTGAAAATGCAATATATTTTAAATATAAGTATTTTTGAATTGTGCTTAGGATAATGTGTATTTCTTATACATTGATGATAATATAATTTTGTAATTAAAAATTGTTAATCTTACATTTATAATTGTAAAGAAAACTAGGAAACAAATTAAACAAATTTATATATATATATTAAAGGTTTATTTATAAGGGCTTATGCATATATAATCTTTTCTTTCTGGTTTATTAGTATATTATTCACAGCATCTGCTAAATACATAAATAACAAATTTATACAATATATGTGATTATACTATTGATATTTAATTCATAATCAAATATCCTCATTAAGCTTATTTTGTTCATTTATTAACTTATATATTTTATTATTTATTTAGTGTGTTTTATATGTCAATAATTTTTTATTTTTTATTAATTAAAATTTAATCTCATGATCATTTATAGTTTATCACATTATATTTTAATAACAAAAGAGTCTTTATATATTTTAGTTTAATATTAAAGATTCAGCTAGCTAAAATATTAAATAAACATGTACATATTTTAAATATTTATGGTAATATTTTAGTATTTTCTCATTTATATTCTATTGATTACAATGAATAAATAATTATTAAAAATTATGTTAATGTCTTATTAAACACTAATTGGTTAAATGCATATATTTATTTTGCAAAAAAAAAAAAATGTATAAGTTGTCACTCAATGTAGTTTGTATTTTCATAATTTATAATTATTAGTTTGTAGATTTTCATGCTAATATAATCAAGCATTTCAACTGGGTTTTAAAAAAATTATTTATTTCATTCTATATATTTTTATATGATTATAAAAAAATGTGTATCTCTAAGTGTTAAACCATTTTTTCATTAATGATCATTTGAATGTCATCATACCATAGTACAATTTTGATGTCCAATGTCATGTGTTAATTGATCCGTTCATTATCCACTTATTATCATACCATTACAATTTCTGATACCAAATATAGTGGTCTATTTATTTAATAATAGTTGATGATTATTATTCATTTTATTATTATAGTTTTTGGCAGTGTGGGCTCAATTTAGAAAACAATTACCTGAGATTTTTATTATTGTTATTATATATTTTTGATATAACCTGAAACAGAAAGTTGAATCATAATTATAATTTTATTGATAATTTTAAAATGATTTGAATAAAGAATAATTTTGTTCCCAATGATTTAAACATTGTTGATAATTTAATTTTAATTTTTTTAAAAAGTTGATAAAGTATTCTGTCAGTAAATTTTATAGTATTATAATAGAATGAATATAGGAATTGTAAGCACTTTGCAAAATAATAATCGTCTTCATCATCAACCATTATCAATCCACTGCAGGATGAAGGTTTATCCAAGTTCAATCTATCTTCTCCAATCTTTAGCTTCTTTTCTCCACATCACCCCTGCACACTTTTTTATTTCATCCATCCATCTCACATTTGGTCTCTTTCTGGGTCATTTACAATTTCTTGTAATCCACTTTAAGATTTCAATTATCCTTCCATTATCATCTCTTCTAGAAATATGTCCAGCCCAACTCCACTTCAATCTTTTAATTTTTTCAATGAGGTCAGTAACACCTGTTTGTTCTCTTATCCATATATTGTGTTTTCGATCTCTTCTTATTACTCCCAATATGCATTCCTACATTCTTTTTTGAATGGTCTGAAGTCTCTGTATTGCTCTTCTATTAAGTGTCCAAGTCTCAGATCCATAAGTAAGAACTGGTAAAACACATTTATTAAAAACCTTCCTTTTCAAACACATAGACATATTTCCTTTTAGTATCAAGTTGTTTCTACCAAAAGCCCTCCAACCAAGTTTAATTCTATGATTATTTTTTTCCATTATGTTTCCATCTGAATTAATAATCTGACCAAGGTATTTTTTGTTTGTAAAAATAATCGTTGCTGTTAAATATGTTGAGTATTTTGAGATATTTTATCTGCATATCCTCATTTGATTAGAAGGTCTGGTGAGCAAATGTTGGTAAAAGAAAATATTAGTTAATAATATAATACTTATTTGTTAATCAGTTAATGCATCATATATATGATTATAGCTCTGTTTTTTTTATTAATGTACTATAATGGGAGTTACTAATATTGAAGTAGAGAGAGAAAGTGGCAGTTCAGATATTTTGAAAATTATTCTTAACAAATGATAAGAGTTAAAAATTGAGTCAAATAGTAAATTTGAAGAATTAAATAATATCAGATTGAATTAAAAGCTGAATTTAGGAACAAATTTGATGTAAAGCTTGATGCTTCAAATGCTAAATTAGACTTAAATTAAGAGTCAGTTGAAAAATGTGATGTAAGATTTAATGTATTAGTACTGAATCAAGAAAACTTGACAAGTTGGATCAGTTGCAAGAAAGACTTGAGAATGGATTTAGAGAGATAGATAGCAAGATTAAGATGTCTCAGAAATAGTGCAAAGAATTAAAAAAAGTTTAGCAAGCTAGAAAAAACAAATGACAATTTCAAAATAAAATCATAAATTAAAATGAATCATTTTAAGATAAAACTGGACAATGTTAAAAGTCAATCAAATACAGAATATTGAGAGTTATATAAAAAGCAGGGCAAATCAGAAGGTGAAATAGAGAAGTTACAAAAAGTGTATTAAAAAATTCAGGGTAGCATACCATGCAAAAGAATCAAATAAATACAGATGAAACAGAAAAAAATAAAAGAAATGAAGAAAAAGTTAAGTAATCATATTGAGTATTTACCAAAAATAGAAAGTATTTGTTAAAGGTAGGAAGAAGATCTTAATGATAAGCTTAAAATTAATAATATCATTGTTCAAGAAGTGCAAAAATATTTAAAAGATCAATAAGAGAGTATAAATAGTCAAATATTAGTGATAGAAAATAGATCAGCAGAACTAAAAAATATTAGCAGTAAACAAAAGAAAAATGGTTATAAAGATGGAGGATATGTACTCACACATTTGAGAAATAAATAAAGTTTCCAAGATAGTTATTTAGATGATTTTAATGAAATAACACCTTTATTAATAGAAGATTATGTTAAAAAAGTCAATGAATTAGAAGAGAATAACAAAATTAATAGCAGCATTTATAAGTTTATTCAGCTAAAAATATTCCAAGGGGGAATATGATGAAAACCCAATTGTTCATCCTAAGTAGATTAGGAGAAAAAGAAAAATTAGATATAAGAAGCAACCATCTTTTCTTTTAAACACCATATTGGTGGAAGTCTTTATTTAAAAAACCTAACACATATGGGGATTTTAAACATTTCTGAAATGAAAACAAACAGGACAATGTGACATACCAGATTAGCCTAGACAAACATAATCCTACTAAGGTTAGCTAAACACATTTTTTCCAGATGCAGGCAGCTAAATTCAAAATTCTGACCTCATTTCATTTGTCATTGCTTGGATCATAAGGAGAAATTTGTCTAAACATATTGAGGAAATATTAATAGCTGCAGATGAGGAGGAGTCAAAAATTTTAGGGGTGCTAGAGGCAAGTGAAGTATATTAGAAAATATGTACCACTCTAGGAGACATAGGAATCATTATATTGTATCCCATGTAAAAATAGAGAGGAATGGAAGAAATAAGGGTAACATAGTTTATAAACAAAGTATATATAAATGATACACTAGAAGGTCATGACATCATAATAATAATAGAGCTACTAACAAAAATAGTAGTGGTCTGGAAAGAGTTACCCAATTGGTTATAACATATGTTAAAAATTCACATAATACCCCTGTGTAAATGCTAGAGCTTAGGCTTAAATCTAGTTCATTAAACTAAATTAGGACTTGTCAGAATGATTGTCACTGCAGGAATGCATCATTAATTTGAGAAACAATGATTTTGTTTAAATTCATTAAATTGTACTCTAGATGATAAGAGTATCTGCACAATTACCGGAATGTTATAACTTAAATGGTTGTCCAGTCATTAGTTTTATATAATATTCATCCAGAACAAAAAAAAAAAACATTATAGTGTTAATGAGAATGGTGAAAGTTGTAATGAAATAAATGTATATATATATATGTTATTAAAAGAGCGTTTGAGTATTATGAAGTTATTAATGATGAGAGAGGTTACTGGAGTAGAAAAAGTGACTGACAAAAAACTTTAACAAAAAAAAAACAACAAGCTAAATATAGACTCCATCTATCATTTTATAGGAGTAGTAATCATAGAGATAATAATACTTAATTTAAATATATTTGGAATACTTTACAGAATAAATCATTTTGTAAAGATAAGTATATAATTGACCTTATTGATTTTGACATTACTAACCATTGATATAAATATAGTTATAGATTCAAGATGAGAACACAAAACATAAATTACGAATTGAATGATGATAATATAAGATTATCATAATAATTTATTTGGTATAGGGATGTGATATTTTTATATAACTAAAAAATTAAATATATTATTAGCAGTATAAAGAATTATTATAATCTGATAGTAGATTTATTTTATATATGTACTATTAAGCTGAACAAATTTAAACAAGTATCATTTCTACCTATATTTTTTTCATTACAGGTAGTTCAATTGCAAATAAAACTATTGATGGTATTAGTTTATACTGTTTACCTAATATGTAATTTAAATGTTTATTTATCCTTATTTCTATAGTCAATAAAATTGTTAGGGTTGAATTATATTAAGTTTCATTCAAACCCCATAATCTAATCCCTATAAAAGAATTAGGTGTGAGTTGGGGGTATTATTTAGGATTTATTTAGAAAACAATCATAGGAATTGTGTGAATAAGTTAAAAGAGGTAAATTATATAAATATAACTCAAAACGATTCTACTAAATTTACCCCAATTCACATTTTGGATATAGGGAGCCTATCTTAATTAAGACCCCCTTGCCAATTATAACACAAGAAGGAGTAAATTATGATACAGATATATTAGAAGCTCAAAAAATGGGACAGAAAAAAATTGTCTAAACTACTCAAAACCCATTTATTTTTTAAATAGGTGATTATGACTCTGTAAGAACTTCTCAGGTTAGCGATCTACAGATATATATATATATATATATATTGAGAAGTCATTCTGAATAATAAAAAAAGTTGGGGAGAATTCATTTTTCTTAGACACCTTTGAAGAGAAAAAAGTATCTTCAATGTCCAAAGTTTAAAGCCAATGGCATAACATGAATAAATAGAGAAATAATATGTGATCAAACTGAATTAAAATATATGAGACAATAATATTTATAAGGGGAAATGAGTTTATTTAGAATAAGCATATCAAGAAAATAATAAGTTAATGTAATTATAATAAATATGTTAAGATTTGATAATTCAGTATTATTGCTGTGTGGTATGAATAACTTTGCTAATTTGACTCTAGTAATGTAAATTTTATAGGAATATATTTATAAATGTTTTCCAGAAAATAATTTGAGAATAAAATAATATTTCCAAAGTATATGTATATTTTATTGTGAGCGGTCAATTATCTGAAAGATAATCAAATACTGTATTTTAAAATAAGTTATCAGATAATAAATCATAAAAATACGGTAATTTAATACACTGTATAGACTTACACACACCAGCGTTGTGGGTTGGAGTAGTTTGAAGCCTGTCCATTAAAGTATGAAGATTGGCTATCTTAATATTAAGCTGAGCATTGATTGAATATATGTGTGGAGATAGTAATCTGAACCAACTGATGATTGCTGGTTTAGCATGAAATACGTATATTGGTGATTATTTATTTTTTCAACATGTGTGTGATCAGGTGAATCAGCAATATGAGATGACATGGAGAGTTGAGGGTCATGTGGAAGTCTGAGTTCGAATTCCTTGTATAAAAATATGGTAAGTAAAAGGATTTTTATTAATGACATTTATGAATTGTAAATATATTGGATAAGAGTAGTACATATATTTGTTTGTATCACTTAACAAATTAAGAATTTTGGAACATAGACATTTGGGTTGATGGCAGTATCTTCAGATATTAAACATATATATTGTAGACTTATTAGAGTATATTTTGTGGCATTGAATTGTTTGTATAATTTAATTGTAGAGAAAAGAGGGGAGAATTTAAGATATAACAAGATTAAAATAATCATAAATTTTAAAATTAAATTTTGAATAAATTTATTATTAGGTTTTGAAGATTACTATTATTGGTAAATAATAATATGTTGGAGATTTTGATAAACTATTTTTTTTTTTTTTTACTACAATCTTGGTCTAGATTTAAATCCGGAATCATTACCATCTTGAAAAAAAACCTTTGTTAGCTGACTTTATTTTTCAATTATTTTTGAGATGATAAGATCGCTGGCTCCTAGATTAGAAAAATTCCTGGATCTTGGAAGTTGGTGTTACATTTGATGATGCCTGGTTGTCCTCTAGGTAATCAGTTTATGACTTGCCAGTGGATGGATGATATTCCTATGTTCACTGCTGTTTTCTCCATGATCCTGGTGATTACTGTATCATTCTGGTGAGAGTGAAGACTTTACTGATGTTATTAGCTTATAGG
Source organism: Epiperipatus broadwayi (assembly GCA_028023455.1). Classification (NCBI taxonomy): domain Eukaryota; kingdom Metazoa; phylum Onychophora; class Udeonychophora; order Euonychophora; family Peripatidae; genus Epiperipatus; species Epiperipatus broadwayi. Next base: position 39,890 of record JAQFVV010001526.1, read on the forward strand.
GTTGAATCATTAGTAGGCATATGTCTGGCACTATCCCTCCTGCAATGTTTAATGAGTATTTTATCCCCATATCCTACTGTATTACCTAATATTGATCAGAATTACTATTTTCTGCCATAGATTAGAAAGTGTGTGGTCTTTTTGGTTTCTTCAGCCAACTAATAATTAATAAATTATTAATAAAACTTCAACAGCCAAAATTCTTCATGTGTGCAGATTCAATATAAATTGTTACTCCCCCATATTAAATTCAGGAATTTGGTCAACTGAGTATCAATTTCTCTCATATTGTAGTCAGCAGACTTAACATAAAAATAAAAAATAATAAAAAATAAACAATGATATCATAATCTATTTATAATATAGTTAACGTTATAACTTGTTTTTAATAGGAGGGGACCGTACTCTTATAATGTATTGCTTTTCTTCTTTTACTTTTTTGCTTATACACATATATAAATAGTAGAATGCAGACTTACCAACAGCCATTATTATTATTAATGTACTAATCTCTTTATCAGTTTGCCTAGAAAACCTACAAGTATTCATTTACTACAGCAACTTAAGTTTATAGTGATGACAAGCCTCAAATAAAACCCAGATTAAAACACAGCTTTCTTCAGTACAGATAAATATTAAACTTAGTAAGATGAACTTAACTTCTATTCATTTTTATATTTTCAGAGTAATGTGATAAAGGTGTTGATGCGTTGATATAAACAGCCTTTGTAGAGTTTATTCAATTGTTTACTTATAGTTTAAAATGTTATATTTATTAGTTGTTATATATTCAATTTTAAGCTATTAATTCATAAAAGTTTTTTTATATAATTAATCGAAATTAATTCTACCTTATGAAGTTCAATGTTTAATCATATTAGAAGGTGTGCTTACATTTGGCTCGATTAGAAACTCGCCTTGAGTAATATCAGTTGCCAGATTCGCTACATCTACAAAAATCATAATTCATATGTAAATAGTTAGTCTATATTTGTTAGACAATCTGATAAAAATAATGATGCATTGATATTACAGCATTGGGAAAGTTTGTTATTTCATTGTTAACATACAATTTGAATTGTTGTATTTATTATATATAGAAACAAACAAAAAACATTTTAATTTTCAGTGTAACATTTATACAAGTAATAATATTTCCAATAAATAATTTAATTTTGATCTTAACACTTCATTTTACTAATCTCTAGACACTTTATCATATTCATCATCATCATCATCATCAAACATTATCAATCCATTGCAGGATGAAAGTCTCTCCAAGTTTAATCTCCCTTCTCCGATTCCTAGCTTCTCTTATCCACATCACCCCTGCACACTTTATTATTATTATTGAGTACTGATAATTTTTAAAGGAATCTCATGTAATCAATATCATCTTGAAGATTATCTAAAACTGTCTTTGCTTTTTTACTTTGAGTCTCCAGAGACAATCGTCTTTCTGGCCCAAATGTTTCGATCATATAGCCTTATAATTGTTATGAGCAATGCTTGAAGAACACATTTTTTTCTTTTCAGTGAGAGTAATCTTTTAAAATGCGTGGTAGGCAATATATCTAGTTTGTTTTTACGGGGCGAAAAAAGGAAATAGTTTTGTACAATAACTAATTCATTGATTGCATTGTTCTTTTGTAAATAATAAGCTAATAATAGATAATTAATATCTTGAAAAGGATTTAAATTTCTCTGTGTGTTGGCAATAATATAATTTTATTAGTCCAATTAAAAAACAATTATCATAATAGAAACAGCCGAAGGGCCACATGTATTTTCCTTTTAAATAGATTATTTCGTCAAATTAACAACAATCAATAATCCGCATATAATTAAAAAAATTAAAATTAATGTTTTAAAAGAAATGCTCAAGTTTAGTTTTATTTTCTTGACTTCTCTCTTTTTCATCTAAGGAACTATCTTATAGCACTTCGCCATCAAGTATAAAGTCATTAATTATATTATAGTGATATTTTGTTTATTTTTTACAGTCAATATATCAACACTCATCTATCCAATAGAGATTTAGACCTCACTTTCTAGCTAAGAAAGGCTAAATACTCATTTTCCAACCAACATTGAATTAGATACCCAGTATCTACCTAAAGACCAAATTGTAAGTTTGTTATTTATGACTTAAAAAAATTTTAAGATTGCAAACATTGGTGGTCGAGAGGTCAGCGACAGCTGCTTTACAAGCAGTTGTTCCGGTTTAGCAGGTTCGCTTCCCGGCTGATGCTATGACACATGAGGAAAAAAAAAATTAAGATTCACCCAGTCCAGTTCAAACTCATTCGACGGGCAAGATAAGCACATTTGCTAACTAATTACCATGCACCCTTTCATACAGTATCACATTTTTTTACAATTTTGTCTAATACATGTTAAAATGTGCATGTGTGTGCAGTCAAGCGTTGGTGGCCTGGTGGTTAGCATAGCTGCCTTCCAAGCAACTGGCCCGCGTTCCCTTCCCAGTCAAGGCATTTGTCATATAAAAAAAATGCGCATGTGTGAATGTATATAAATATAGACACACATTAACTTATTTAGTTTTAGGTTTGCTTTTAAAAATTTAAATTTTAAATACATTACTAGATTTTTTAAATATATATATTTATGATGAAGTTTTTTATGAGTTTAATAGACTTTATATAAATGAAAATGGAGTTTACAAAAAGCAGCAAATTTGTTGTAGAAGTTAAGTTAAAAGAATGTTAAATATGATAATTTGCAATTAAAAAAAGTCTATAATAAAGATATATCCAATATATTTTTTTACAATCTTCAAATAAAATTTTTTGAAAATCAGTGAAGCACTTAAACAATTAGAAATTAAATTGATATTTAACTTAACAAATTATACTTAATAAAACAATTGTAAATTCCAAAATTAAACTAAATCAAATATTAGATGTTTTGTAAAAAATATATATATTACATTTTTTTATTGAAATACAATATAGTATATATATAATGTGGTATAAAATAGGTTCTCCTTAAATGTAGTCAGGAGTGCTCAGAAACTCTGATGCCAAATTAAACAATTTCTGCCTCTAAAGTCTTTGCACACTACAATATACTCATCTCTTATTTCCTTATTGTCCACTTATTTTCTAGCCCTGATTCATTTTTTCCTCTCAAATCTATTTTAATAATAGTAATAATCAAATGGTTTTATTTATTAAAGGTTTGCAAGGAATTTAAGCACTGGAAGTGGTAAAACTTGCCACAACCCATGAACTTTAAGTTCCAGAGGCAAACGATTCTATGACAATATCACACTAGGCATTCCACATCAATTAAAACTGTTTATGTGATCTGATGTAATGCACTGTGATTTCTCCTTATATGGAATCAGAAATCTCTCATCAACTATGTCCAGAGAAAACCTGTTAGCCACTTTACCTTCCCTTTCCATTCCCTACTCTAAGTTTCCCCATATCCTGCTCCATCCCATTTCCACAACCTAAGCTTTGTCAACTCCATGGCCTTCATATCTAAATTTCCTTTATCAGTTTCTAAATTCAGCATAAAAACCAATACCCACTTTCTGTATAATCACTTTGTTTATATTTAGCCTTCCATAACTTCATTATTTGTACCCTTTCTGCTTCCAAACATTTACATTGAAGTAATAGATGTCTAATATTTTCTATGCCTTCCGTACACAACTTGCAGATCAAATCACCTATATTTTTCCATTTATGTGTATATTCCCTTGTTGCTAAAGATCTCATTCAAATCTTAAACAGTAAACTATTTTCCTTGCTATTATCATAAATTAACTTGCACCTAATGTTCCATTTACTTCTATATATATTTAAACTCTTTTTACTCTCCATACTAGTCTTCATCTCTCCAAACTCCCTATTCTTTATTAATGCATCTATTCTTTTATCCCATTTCTTACCACTATAACACTCAACAATCTTCCCTAACACAATAATCTCACCTCTTGTATAAGGATACTGATATAAATTCTTTATCCAAATCTTCTGCATACTGCATTACCTTTCTCACCCATCTTGTTGTCTGCCCTTTACTCATAACCCAATTAAATACTATTTTGGCTATTCTTTCATTATCCATAAACTGCAATCTATTGAACATTTTCATTTTGCTTTTTGCATCTCTCATATAAAAACTTGACCATCCCATTTCTTCTTGAAGTGCCTCCTTTGTTTAGTAAATCAGAGCATTGAAGTGCCCTCTAGAAAGAACTAGGGAAATAAGATATTAGATATATAGAGTGGATGAAAAGTTTAGGGTTAGATAAAGTTTATAATGGAAAATAAAATTCTATATTCAGCAAATTTAATAAAGAAATGATATTTATTTAGCTAACCAGAAGTTATAATAAGTGTTGAAATTGACTTATCTTCATTTAAATATTTCAAAATTTGGGTGACAAGTCCATTTCACATTTTAAAGTATATAATAGTTTGTTCTTATTGCTTCAAATTCCAATGATATATTATGCTGTAGCAATTGTATTGTAATTGATCTGTAAATATAAACATAAAAGAATAATCCAAAAAAGTTACATCTGAGAGCTGAATGGTATCAGTTAAATATTTTCTCTGTAAAGATTTCACCTAAAAATTTGAAAACAATCCCTGTAAAATAAAGTGGGGCCTAATCGTACTGAAATCACCTCCCTGAATTTCTAATCTCATGACAGTCAATCAATGCTTAAATTTAGTAAGATATGATTCATTGGTTACAGTTTTGAAAAAATTATTAATCATTTAAAACCATCATTTAAATCTCTTAATAATTTATATCAAACTCTTGGGCAGGGTTATTCATGTTCTTCATCAAATAATTTTAGATTATTTTTTTTTTCATGTGTCATAGCATCGACCGGGAAGCGAACCCGCTAACCCAGGACAACTGCTTGTAAGGCAGCTGTGCTGACCACTTGACCACCAATGCTTGACAAAAATTTTAGATTTTCAATAACCATACCAAGCATTATGACTGCTAATTAAAACCAATTTTAAATGGTTCATCATTGAATTTAATATGTTTACCCAACTGCTTATACTGCACGAACTAACAACACTCCAGACAATGATTTTAGTTAATATGGAGCTCAATAGTTATACATTAGATAAAGTTCTGGGCTAGTCCTAGTATTTTTAATCTAATGAATATCCTAACACCTCACTGATGATGCTAGATGCAGAAACCGGTCTGGGGTTGAGAGTATTCTCAAAGCTTGTTAAGAGTTTGTTTTGCGAACTCTATATATAACATTTGTAACACGAGCTTTATTAAAATTAGGTCATGTGACATCTGACTTGATTTTTTTTATCAATTTAAGTGAAACTTATATGGATAAATATGATTGGTTGAATGAATATGACATCAAATATGTAGATGTACCTATTTTCTGCAATAATGTTTTAAACTTTCTCAGCCTCTTAGCCATTTATCTGTAAACTTATGCAGATATATCAAGATCAGATCTTATTCATTCATTATGTGGTCAGTCACAGTAATTTTCATTGTTTTAAATGAACAAAGATAAATGCTCTATAATGAATTAACATTAAATATTTCTGTGACTGAATGCAAAGTGGCGCCACTCTTCTTATACAAGAAATACAGCTTTATTCTCTCTATTATTATTAAATTGGCTGCCATGGAATGTCATTCTGCAAAAATAAAAATACTGCAATTAGACACAGATTGCAAATCATCAATATAATAATTTCATTAAAAACTTTCAAGTTTAGTTCAAAGTGGTCATTTGTTAGATCATATTTTTGACTTCATTTATGGATCATCTAAAAAAGCGCTTAGTAAAGAACAACACTCTGCCTTGTGTGGTTTAATACAGAAGCACAATAAGAGGCTTAGGATCTATACATGACGGCTGCATTCTGTTACTTCTGGTATTGAAATTCATTTGAGCCTCAAGTAATAAATCATGAGATTAAGTTTTACAGAATCTTTTATAACAAGATTTTGGGACAATAGAAAAAATCTTCAGATATTCAATTAATATGTAGCAGCTAAAACAGCCTTTAAATATCCCACTCACACATATCGTTTTTTTTTATAAAATAAAATATATTGTAACAGAATATCATGACAATGGGAAATAAAAACTTTAATATAATCTGAATGAAAATATAACCCAGTCAATGTCGAGCCATTTATAACAATAAAAATATGAATCAAAAAAGAACAATCCTAATTTATTAATGCCCATGAATTGTAAAATCATTTGTAACAGAAAATTAAATTAACAAACTAAACAAAAGTAAATATAAATCAATGAATAATAATCTAACACTTAAGTATAATTATAGGGAATTTGAACTCAGACTTCCAAACACCTACCAACTATCCACACTATCTCATACAACTGATTCACATGATCACACACATGTAGAAAAGATAAATAATCACTAATATATGTATTTCATGCTAAAGCAGCACTCATCAGTTGGTCCAGATTATCATCTCCCACACAAGCTTGTATCCTGCCCATCCCTCTTCTATGTATTTAAATGGATAAGATCCTATGCATGAGGGGTCAGAGTGATTTCAGGTCAACATGAGCATGGCAATAATGTTGGCATCAGCATGGGATTTGGGCTTTCCATCATCAGATTTTCAATGATATGGATGGCTGAAAAGTTGGAGCTTGGAGTAGATTGAAGCCTGTCCATTAAAGTGTGAAGATTTGCTATCTTAATATAAACTGAGCACTGATTATATATATGTGTGGGAGATGATAATCTGGACCAACTTATGAGTGCTGGTTTAGCATGAAATATGTATATTGGTGATTATTTATTTTTTCTACATGTGGGTGGTCATGGGTATCAGTTGTATGAGATAGTGTAGATAGTTGGTAGGTGCTTGAAAGTCTGAGTTGAATCCCCTATATTTACAATTAAGCTCCAGGTTTGTGAAGAGTGCCTGATTTTCAAATATCTAACACTTAAGTCAATAAAACAATGATAATAATCTTTGTTGTAACCTCACTGAATTCAAATAGCATTTAGAATGAATAGAAAACAAGAAAAATCATTATCTTAAACCAGGCATGTCAAACTGGCGGCCCCAGGGCCGCATGCGGCCCTCGAAAGGATTTTTCATGGCCCTCGTCTAAGATGCTATGTAATAAAATGAAAACAGAACGATATGTTGCAAACAATAAATTAATTTTTTTTAAAAAGCTCTTATATTTAATTACATGAACTAAAATATATACAGTAATTGTTGTCTACATACATAGCTAATTTATAATTCTCGGTTACACGCATAGCTTATGCCTTTATGATGATGAAGCATTTGAGATATGTGAATACCAAAGCTGGCAACGTTAATAATGTGCTGCTGTGCTTCCGAGAACATAAATACATTAGTCAGATCGGAAGAGCAACGTAGCAATCCTATCTGCAGATATTCTTTTTTTCTTTGAATTGTAACAAAAGGCAGTTGCGCTAGTTTCTTTATCCGGATTGGTGTGTTAAAAATTTGCGGGTTGTTTCCTTTTATAACTCATTCAAAAAATATAAGTAAACTGCTATATCCAAGAGTTTATATCTTTCTGAAACTAGTCAGACAGCATAAGAAATAACGAGCATGCATTTTGTTATATAATATTTTAATTATAATCAAACATGAGAAACAATAATATTTTACATATAAGTTAGTAACGATTACATTTCAGTTTGGAAAACACTAAAAGTTCTACAATTTTACCAGTGTATGTTCGGCCTTGGGAAACTTTAGTGGCTTCGACCATTTCTAACCTACGGCCTTATGCACAGCTTTCTTCTTTGTCACATCTCTATCTTAATTGCTCCGTGCTGGGAAGTCAGGACTGAGAGAGAAAAAACGTAATCCGTACCTTTTATAGCTACCTCCATTTATCGAGCATAATTCCAGGAGCGAGAATCGATAGCAGCGCTCTCTTTACATTTAAATACTAGAGTAGCGTTAAATTTTTACGAAGCGTATTTTGCATAAACGTAGTTGCTCTTCCGATCTAAATTTTAAAAATTTAAATCTAAAGCTCTATTTTTATTACAGAAAATGCCACTTCCAACGCTAAATAAAAAACGAAAGATTGATGACGAGGGAAGAAAATTTCAAGAAAGGTGGGAACTGAATTATTTTTGTGTGGAAGTGAACAATAAGATTACGTGCTTAATTTGCAAAGAAACTATTAGTGTTGCTAAAGAATACAATATTAAGCGACATTATAGCACTAATCACGAAAAACAATTTTCGTGTTTTGAAGCTAAAATAAGAGAAGAAAAATTAAAAACAATGAAGAATTCATTAAGTAGCCAGCAAGGAGTGCTTATAAAATTTATAAAAAGTAATGAATCAGTAACAAGAGCTAGTTATGAAATAAGCTATTTATTAGCAAAACATTCAAAAGCATTCACCGATGGTTCTTTAATCAAGGAATGTATAATAAAAGCTGCCGAATTTGTCTGTCCAGAAAAAGTACAAGCGTTTCGAGACATCTCATTATCAAGAAATACGGTGGCAGATAGAATTACTGAAATGGCAGATGACATCACTTGCAATTACAGAAAATATCTACCAAAATCCAGTTCTTTTCAATTGCTATTGATGAAAGTACGGATATAAGAGATGTTGCACAAGTTGCTGTTTTTTTCGTGGTTGCGATAATAACATGAAGATCACCGAAGAATTGTTGGAATTCATCCTCTTCACGGAACAACAACTGGTGAAGATATTTTGATGCCGTATGGAGCATTTTAGAAAACTTAACTTGCCTGTTGACAAGCTTGTTTCTGTTACAACTGATGGTGCTAAATCGATGACAGGTGAAACTAAAGGTTTTGCGTCACGACTAGCAAGGAAATTACAAGACGAATATCCAGATAAACCGAAAATCAAAGCTTTTCATTGCCTCATTCACCAACAAGTTCTCTGTTTAAAATTATTAAAAATGGATCAAGTACTTAAAACAGTTACAAAGATAGTCAACTTTATTCGATCAAGAGCACTTAACCATCGCCAATTTACTTCGTTCCTTAAAGATTTAGAATCCGATTCGAAGATCTTCCTTATTACACAGAAGTTCGTTGGTTGTCCTGCCACAATGTCTTAAAGAGCTTCTATCTGATTTTGGAGGAAATAATATTATTTTTTGAAATGAAAGATGAAAACAATGAAAATATATTAATTATAAAAGATCCATTGTGGGTACAAGACCTAGCATTTTTAATAGATATTACAGGCCATCTGAATAATCTTAATATTACATTGCAAGGCAAAGATCAATTGATAACGAATATGTATGATGCAGTTGCAAGCTTTGTACAAAAACTGAATTTGTTTAAAAATCATTTGCAAAAGAACGTTTTGACGTATTTTCCTACATGTGAGCAGTTAAAGCACAAAATCAAAGTTGCTCGTTTTCACATCACTCTGCAAAAATTGAAAAATAAAAAGACGAATTCGATAAACGTTTTGATGATTTCAAGGAGTTCAAGAAATTTTTCTCTTTTCACGGGACCATTTGCCTTTGAAGTCGAAAAGCTCCGACTTGATACAACTGGAATTAATTGATTTCCAGAATGATTCGATTTTAAAAACCAAATATCGAGAAGTAGGAACTCGAAAATTTATTCCTATTTGGGTGAAAGATACCCGAAATTAAAAATTTGCTGCACAAATTTTAAGCTTTTTTGGAAGTACATACTTATGTGAGAAATTATTTTCATGCATGAAATTAAATAAAACAGCTACAGATCAAGATTAACTGATAAACATCTATCTGCCATAATGAAAATTGCTTGTTCTCAGTCTTTGAATCCAGATATTGAAAAACTAGTAAGAGGAAAACGCTGGCAAGTTTCCAGTAAAAACAATAAATTGTAGTTTTATAAATATGTAATCAGATAAAATAAATGTTTAAATAAAAGCAATACTATATCAATTGTATATTATTGAAGTGAATTCACTAAACTACATAATATGCTTTAATTACCCTATCTATATTCCTGCATTTTCACTTTCAAAATACAATTTTAAGAAAATTTGTGTGATGTGGCCTGCGAGAATCTTACCAGTAGCATAAAGTGGCCCATTGTTTGAATGAGTTTGACATGCCTGTCTTAAACTATTCTAAAAACATGAGCATTATTTTCAGTAGATTAAAGATGAAGCATTAAAACTAAATATCATTATCTTATAAAAAAAAAACACAGCTTTTGTTACAGTAATATCAACATACTATGAAATAATATTTTATAAGAATTAATGCCTGAAAAGTAAAAAAAAAAATGAAGTAAAAGAATGATTTTGTGATCTATTACTTGATAAATAGTGTAACATACAAACTGTAATACTCAATTAATCAATCTAAAATTTTTGTTTAATTTTCCCCAGCTGGGGATCAATACCAGAATTTTTAGCATTTAAGTTCAAAGTACTATCACTGTGCTAAATTATTAAAGGTTAATAAAAAATTAAATCACTATTTTTATAAAAAAATATGTTTGTAATAATAATAATTCTTTAAATCTCTATTCTTAAAACTGGAAGAAGTGATGACATGAAGAATGATCATAAAATAGGTCAGTTCATAAAAGATTAAGAAACCCAAAATATCAGATAAGGTGTCACATTACAGATTAAACATTTTAAAGAAGTAATACTTAATATACTACCAATAATATCACATGATTTTGTTATATATATGACTATATTTTCTGGTATCTATTGATTACTCAAACTTACAGCTTATTGTTCTAGGATAGAGTGAAGTTAAACATTTAGCATACTTTAATGATAATAGTTTTATGTGTGTTCAAATTTTGTAGATCTGATGAAGACTGCATGGTACAGTTGAAACTGTAATCAATTGTTAAAGGTTTGTTTGCTGAAAAGTGTGAGAGTTTTGAAATTCAATATTATATAATAGTTTTTGATACAAGTTATCTTATTAATGATAATAAACCACTGCATTCAGAAAAAAACTTTATTAACAGTAAGCAACCACTAAAAATGTAAAAATTAATAAAAACTAGTAGAAGTTCAAACACAACCCAAATATTGATTGTTCTATCATTTAGGAAGGCATTGTATCAACAATGACTATAAATGTTTGCTCAAGAAAACATAATTATCAAAAAAGATCCTCTAAATATATGGTACTTTCATTCTAATAGAGAACATTGGCAGTATCAATCTTACTTTTACTGATAATCTTAATTGTAAATTAGTATAGTTAACTTTAGAATCGCACTTGCTTTATATCCTTCTAATGCCTTCTCTTTTTAAAATACAAATGGTTATTTCTGTAAACGAGTTTTTCTTTCTGACTTTAGAGGTTGATTCTTTTTATAATTATAAATTTCTAAGTATTATTCCTATAACTATTTTGAATTACTCAATTTTACATTGATAAATTATTAAAATTAATAAACATCGCATGATCACTAGTGGCAATACGTATAGAGAGTTTTGCCTATTATAATTAATCTATTTTTAAATCCAATTTTTGAATGACAATTTCTCAATCCTACTTATTATGCCCATTTTATTGCATGAAGTTTACAATTTGCCTTGTTTTGCTTGGAAAAAATTTAAGCACTATTATTAATATTTTAAAGAAGCAGGTGAAAAAAATAGAAAAATTGTTGGCAAAGATATTATCAAATGTCTAAATGACAAAATTATACTATATGATTGAAAGAATGCAGTCATAATCTTAATATATTAGAGATTATTGACTTATTATTATTCTATAAGTTCTATACAAAATTTTTACCAAGATAATTACAACTTGTCTGTAATTATAAATTTAATTAAACGCACATTGATTACGTAAGTAATATTTACTAAGGCTGTAAGTAAACTATAGATTTATGCTTCACGCTTGTCCAAATTATAATAATATTAAATAGTGCTATCACACTTATATCGTAAAGCTATATAAATTAGCAGCAATTAAAACGGCTTAGTGCTTTCGAGAAAATGTATTTGCTAAGCCGTTTTAATTGCTATTAATTTATGTAGCTTTACGTTATAAGTGTGAATGAGAAATACATTTTCTCGAAAGCGCTAAGCCATTTTAATTGCTATTAATTTATGTAGCTTTATATTATAAGTGTGATAGCACTATTTAATATTATTATAACTTGTCTATAAAAAACTTTGGATTCTAAGCAACTTAGAATTTATTCTGGATTTAAAAGTGTTTTTGGTATAGTATATCATATCCAAAATTTTAAAACAGCAATATGTATAGTGAGTTTTGCCTGATTTAACAACAGTTATAAGCAAGCATAAGAAACGGTGATCATGTGATCCAAATTTTTAGAAAGGACCAATGAATATGAGTTGCCATTTGCTTTGCATTTATAGATTATGAAAAGACATTCAATTTAATAAGCATTTCTACAATAGTCAATGTTTTAACCACAACAAAATATAGACCTGGGATATTATCATATTCTGAAAAGGGTATTAAAATATGGCAGAAGTGATAAGATTATATGACGGTATATTAAGAAGATTAAAATTGAGAAGATGGTTTGACATAGTAATTCCATACCTCCCAAAACTGTTTACACTGTTGTAAAAGAAGCATTTTGTGAATTAAAATGAGAAACCATGGGAATAAAAATAAATGGAGATTGTTTAAGTCATGTAGATTTTACAGATAGTATAACTGTTTTTTGCAAATAGTGAATCAGTATTGTAAGAGTTATCAGATAAAAGTAAAGATAAATGATAAAAAGACTAAAGTTAATGTTAAATAAATTTTCTCAGAAAAAGAAAATAAAGATTGATAATCATTAATTAAAAGGAGTTAATGAATATGAATAGCTTGGCCAAAACATTAATGCATATGAAAGCATAATGGATGAAATTCAGCATAGAATTAAATTTAAATGAAGTGTTTTTGTTAGAAATAACTTAATATTAAATAATATATATGCCTAAATGCTTGAAAGAAAAGGTTTTTTAAATATGTCTTTTACCAATTTTTAGTTATGGATCAGAGACATGGACACTTAATGGCAAAGCAACACAAAAATTTATGGAGAGATAAATGAAATATGTGGGAAATATGAAAAAGGTATCATTAACACCATTGAAAGAGTTACAATACCAAAGCAAAGTTATGCTAGATATATTGTTAAAAGAAATGATATGAAATGAACAGGGTGATTCTAAGAGATTGTAGAAGACCTTGAAGGAGAACACAAGCGAGTTGATTGGATGAAGTAAGAAAGTTTATTAGTGTGATATGAAGAAGCATGGGTATGGATGGGAGAAACTGAATTAAACTTGGACCTTCAGCTTGCAGTGGGTCAATAGTGGCTGAAAATGATAATGATCATAAACTTTTTGAATATTCTCTATTTACATATTATTGTAAATATTTTCTAATTTAATAAAGGTTTGCTTAAACAATTTGTAGTACTTTTTTTTCTTCTTATGTATCATAGTATCAGCCAGGAAGCGAACCCGCTAACCCGGGACAACTGCTTGTAAAGCAGCTGTCGCTGACCTCTTGACCACCAATGCTTGCTAATACTTTGATTCAAAATTTTAGCTGCCCCACTTCTACTATTATTGTTATCATTATTAAAATCTACTGTAAATGCCACTCTAACCTAAAAATCAAACAAATATAAAGTAAAAGATGAAAAAAACAGTTAAAGATAAGGTTTGTGATGACTATAATTTAATGCTTTATCCATATATATCTCACGCTGATTCTTAAGTCTATTTGAAATTTTATGAGATGTTTTTAGTCTCTTCTGCAGAAAACTTTTTTTTTTTGTAAGATGTCAAATCTTGTCTAATCATAGCTTTCCATTGTGTTCTATGTTCAGTCATTATAATTTCCAATGCAAGTACGCACTTATGCGCCCCCTTTAGAGAATCTTTGAAATAATCTTTATAAAGAAAATGAGGTCTGTTGTTCGCATAAACTATCCTCAGTTTAAGCGTAATCATATTTTTTAAAAAGTCTGCTACTATTAATTTGATTTTTAAAACTCAATCCTTGAAGATTTGCAGATGCCAAAGTAGATTCAATACCATCACACTCAAAAGGCTGAAGATCAATTGTTTTTATAATTTTTTCCCAGTAGATTTATGTTATAATAACGGTGCTTATGTATTAGACCTGCTTGCTGTCTGTGTTTGTGACGGCAGAATGTCTAGCTTTCTCCAATGGGGAAGAGAGATTGCGGCAGCAGAATGTCATATTTAAAAGTCACAACTACCTGCTTTTGTTTAGTATAGTATGTGTTTATTATTTTTGTGTACAAATTTATACTTTTAGTACTCAGCGTGACTGCCTTGCACTAGCAGGCAGTTGCCTGGGTTGCGGGTTTGCGTCCCGGCTGATGCTATGACACTTAGAAGAAGAAAAAAAGAAAAAAAAATTTTTTTTGACTTTTTAATACGCCATCTGCTGTCGCAAACACGGTTTGCAGGTTTAATACATTAATATCATAATAATTCATGTTTCACTTCCATTTAACAGATTTACAAAAATAATAGTCTTATTTGCACGAATTAGATGAAGCAACCATCTCATTATAATAAAATATCCAGTCTTTCACCTCTTTAAAAACAGTAGCAATGCATTGGAATCTACCTTGAACTTCAACACATAAACTGCCTTTCTATCTACAAATCAACCCAGATATTTAAATTGATTCACTTTCAAGATGGTAACCATACTAGCTAAAAGTTGCTAAGAATTCATTGCTATAATATTTAACAATATATTTGCACACATTTACTTAACATCACCTTTTTATTTAAAACAAAAAAATACTCTGATGTGTGGCTTGATTTGATACTTTATTTTAAAAGTGCTAATTCTTTCTTTCTAGTTATAAATGACAATTTAAAACTTTCAACTACTTTTTAAGTGTCAATGAAGAATAGAAAATCATTATTGATTGGAATTAGTTTGTTTTACTGGAGATACATTTAGTTATTTTTTTTAATTCAGTGCCCCCCTCCTCATTACATTTCAAATTAAATTTATTTATTAAACACAACGTTTTTTTCTTTTCTATTTTCACAGATCCCCCCCTCTCTCTTTTTTTTTTACATTAACCCTTTTAATATATAGGGTATATGAGCACAGACTTTTAGATGACCCATCACTCTCCACTCTATCTAATAACACCGATACACTCAAGCACATATATGCTGAAAAGATAAATAATCACCAATATACGTGCACATATGTGCTTGAGTGTATCGGTGTTATTAGATAGAGTGGAGAGTGATGGGTCATCTGAAAGTCTGTGCACATATACCCTATATATTACATATATAGACACAGGTATATAATAAGCCTGTGTTTCAGTTATTAACCCTTTTATTTAAAAAAAAGTTTTGTACAATTCCTACTGTAATGTAAATAAATCATATATTATTGACATACACATACAAATGTGTATTGCACCAGTCATCAAGCGACTAATAGATTTTCTGATTATGTTCATGTGTGACAGAAATGCTATAAAAATTATAGCAAAAAGTAGAAAAAAAATTGCAAAATTATTTTTTAAAAGTACAGACAAGTATAAGAGAATATTTACTAGGCTAGTTAAAGGTCTTCTTTTTTGTTTTAATTTTTATCTAAAAATTTCTGGATACCGATCTACTGATCAATATTTGGATGACTATCTGGGTCGTTATGGGTTGGTTAACTGAAAAAAAAAATCCTAACCTTCATAGCAATCTCAAAAACTTTTTCAGAGGTTGGTCTAGTCTGTTGCTAAGCACCAAGTCATGGCCATGTCAAATAAATGTGTTATACTACACACCAATTCTAATTTTCAGGAGACCGTTATTATAGAAGGCATAAAATATTTTGCATATTTTAACTTAAAATTAATTTAAATGGGTAAAAAAAATATTTTCTGATTGTAACAAGGTGCGGACTGAGGAGAGCAATGGTCCGCCTAAAGTTACAAGAGAAATGGGTATATATATATTACTAATTCTGTTAGCTAATAAAGTTACTAATAATCGGAAATATTAATATTTAATGGTGATGGGAATATTTTAATATTAACCGTATATTATTCATATATTTATTTAGAGGTAGTTGTTAGACTATAAAAGAAAGAAAAAAAAAAATAAAAACATCGTAGAACTCGTGTTTTGTTGGGGTGTTTGTGGCATGCGAATGTATATATGTGCGTGATTAATGTATTTCGAGTGGATAGCAAATTGGAACAAAACGAGATCCGTCTGGAATGCGAATGTATTTTGATGCGATGGCGACCGCAATGACGCAATCATGGTCTATTCGGATGACGCAACCAGGGAATTTCGCCGGAGGGGATCACGAAAATGGAGGAGAAAGGACGAGAAGAAAAAGGATATAAAAGAAAATAGAGAGGGGATAAGAGTCTTCTTGCACGGGTCCAGAAAGTAAAGAGAATAAAAAGTCTATCATGCATCGAGTGGGGTAAAAACCTCAACTTGACAGGCGATGAAGGCCTGCCCCACAGTCCAGACGGTGCTGCAAGGAATAAAATCAAAGAACGCCGAATTCCGGTCATCGACGGCAAAGAATAGTGATCGCTACGGAGAAATGAACCACGAGATCATCCAGCTATAGAGCCTTTATCATCGTAACCCATGCTTTTGGAATATTGAGGTAACGTGAACTTTATCAATTGCCTATTGAATTGCTATTACCACACAATCCGAGTGTTAAACGGATTGTGTCATCCATTGGAACTTTGGAATAAGTTAATTTTCTATGATTAAAACCTGTTTTAATAAAACGTACCAACTACAAAGTCCGTGGAGGCAGTTTAATAGACGAACAATATTAATGTGTTTTGTGGGGCCTATCAAAATCCAAAAAAAAAGAAGAAATAATTTACTTAATCCGTACATGTATGCGTATGCTATAACATTCAATGAAACACGAGTTGTAAATAACGGGGGGTGGGTCAACTAAATGAATTTTAATATTTTCTTTTGTTGTATAATAAATTGTTTTACATTAAAAATATCTTGTGGAATATTTTTCTTTCGCTTTGTAGTTATATTATATCAATCAAATTCATAGTTAGGGGCTAAAATGTCATAATTAAAATAAAACATATGCTCTACCTTGAATGACCAGCTTATAGAACTTTAGTATAGGGTAGCGAGCGCACTCCTCCGAAATTAGACGAGAACTTCATTCTGCGCAGGGAAAACTAATCGATAAGATTGGATTTTTAAATCGATTCAGTCATCAAATATACACGTGATTACGGATATTAACCCACTTCCAGTTCAAGATAGTAGCGTCGGAATCCCTACTTCCCGTCCACGGTCTATTGACCACCACTCCCTGAGATGAGCTAGGCTAATGAACACCACCCCTTTTTCTTAATTACCGCGAAAGGTAAAGCGACTGCAAATATTTATCGAGTCGCTATCGGGGTTTATTCTGCATTAATAAAGTCCCGCGGTATAATTCTTGTTTGCTCATCGCAAATAGGTTTGGCGCTTGGAAGCAAACACGCTATCCATAAATATGCCCGGGAATCATGCAGAGACAAAATGAATTCATATATCTATAAGGTTAAATCTTAAGTTAACTAGAGCCAATCCTATGAATTTATTAATGCGACCCTTCAGCGGGCAAAGCGGTTCGTTATAACTGGACGCCGCAACTGTGGGGCCTTTGGAGAGCGAGGGGGAATAGGAAGATAGTAGAAGGTTCAAATAAAAGAGGGCGCAACGACCAGTGGATTTGACACGAAGTCGGGATATTGAGCAAAACTCCGATACTTTCACGCATTTTACAAGGTTAGGGAAAAGAAAAACGGCGAATGATTTAGTAAAAAATTTTTTTTTCCCAGCGTAGATTTTTTTTATTATTGTAAAAAAAAAGGGAAAGAGATTTTTTTTTTTTTGTTAAAAAGAAGGAGAAAGGGAAAAGACGAATGGAATATAGACATGTTAGAGCAATAACACTGAGCCGTATTAATATGCTGGAAATGGATATATATATATAGTCGCGTACGTTATCCGAGTTATTAATAAAAACTACCGCTAACCCTAATGGTTTTCGGAGGTCTAAATAGAGACATATAAACTATACGCGAACTCGTGCGCGATTATAAAAAAAAAGTTTTTTTTTCTTTCTCTTGGTTGGAGGTGTGATAATAAAAGAATGGGAAATACGATGTAACAGCACATGGAAGTGTAGCACTATAGAGTAAAAGGACAGAAAGCGACAGCACTGGATGGGGGGCGAGGTAATCAAAGCCAGTCAAGTGAAGAGAGATTGATAAACAGCAATGGAGAATAGCATAAGTAATGAGGCAATTAGGGTTCAGAGATTTTCCGGGAAGATGTGGGAATCCTCTGGGGAACATATCCGAAGTTTAAAAAGATACTTCTGCAGGTACCCCACGGAGGAAGAGGACAAAGTGATCATTGCAGCAAGCCACCTACAGGAACATGCCCAAAGGTGGTGGGAGGCATTGAGTGAACAACCGGGAGCCTTTAAGGGATACGAAAGAGCTCTCAAACAAGCTTTTTGGAATATAGAAATCCAAGAATATATATTCAACGAAATAAGTAGACAGAGATTTGGGGAGCCACACGATGAATATACATACTTCTTCAGGCGACAAGTGGCTCGATTGCGAGAGTTGGAGATGCTAAAACTGTCAGAAAGTCAGATCGTGGGCATAGTGTGTAGGAATGTGCCACCCGACGTGGCCGCAACAGCCAGGACCGCCAAAGGGGGGCTAGCTCGGGACGTGGACTGGGCACTTGAACAAATAGTGTGCAGCCAGTGGCGAAGAGAGATGGAAGAGAAGGAACATAAGAGCGTGGAAGATAGATGGGTGGGAAATCTGGTTTGTGATGATGAAGACAGAGCCCCCAACTACGCTAACCAAGCATGCCCTAAAGTGGAAGCACGCATTGCAGAAACTCAAGTAGAGGTGGTCATTGACTCAGGAAGTCAAGTTTCAGTATTATCAGAAAGGATATACTGGCAGATGGTAGAGAAGCAACCAGACATCAAGACACTACCCATAAAAGCTATACAAGTTAGGATGGCCAACAACAAAAGAGCGAAAATAGAACCCAGACAAGTCTGGGTGGATCTACAGATTGGTGAGGAAGTGATTCCACATGTGTTTCTGGTCATGAAAGGGTTAATACATGAGGTATTAGTGGGGGTGGACTTCCTTCATAAAAACCAATGTACGCTGGATTTCCGCAGAGGGGAATTCAGATGTAAAGGGACACCCATCAAATTCATCACAACCAACTGGTGTGGATCTATAGGGATCAAGGAGGTAGACGAAGTAGAGGGGATAATGGAAGAAAAAATTAAAGAGATTAGGATAGTTGGCGAAGACAAAGCGAGGGCTTTTGGGCAAATACTAAAAAAATATAGGGAAGTGTTTTCAGAGGTGCCTGGAACGATACAGGGATTTGAGCAGACAATCAAACTTAGAGAGAACCAGCCATTTCAGGCACGATCATACCCGGTCCCCTACCAATACCGAGAGGAGGTCCAAAGACAAATAGAGCAAATGATGGATTGGGGCGTCATTTCCAAATGCTCATCCCCGTTTTGCAACCCATTGGTGGTGGTGAAAAAGAAGAACGGTGCGATTAGAATATGTCTTGACGCGCGGCAGCTGAATCGGGCAACGATTCCCGACTGTACCATTCCTCCACCCATGCATGAATTATTGGGAAGATTCAAGGGAAAAAAGGTATTCTCAACGTTTGACCTTACCGCCAGCTATTGGCAGATTCAACTTCGCCCAGAGGACAGGCAGTACACCGCTTTTCGGTACGATGGGTATTCATACCAATTCAACAGGATGCCATTCGGTCTCATAAACAGCGGAGCGGGTTTGCTACGGTGCCTTGACCAGACATTGTCGGAAGAGACGAAGAGAGTCGCCACGATGTATATCGATGACGTCGTGATAGCGTCAAGTAGTGTGGAAGAACACGAGAAGGAGGTTGAAATGTTCCTCAAGGAGTGTAAAGACAAGGGCATTAGGGTCAATTTGGGAAAGAGTAACCTAGTCAAAGAAGAAGTGACATTTTTGGGGCATTTGGTGGGCCATCAAGGACTAAAACCCCATCCGGACAAAATATCTGCCATCAGAGACTTTCCTATACCTAGGTCCAGAAAACAGATTCGTTCTTTCCTGGGCCTGTGTAATTTCTACCATCGGTTCCACGAACGGATGGCCGAACATGCCGAGCCTCTAGTGCATTTGCTAAGAAAAGATATCCCGTGGAAATGGGCTGATGAGCAAAGGAAAGCATTTGAGGACATAAAAGCAGAATTTGCCAAACAGGTCATGCTGGCATTCCCGGATTTTACCAAGCCGTTTATACTCCAGACTGATAGTAGTGGGTACGGTCTGGGTGCGACTCTATCCCAAACGCAAGAGGGGGAGAAAATGGGAGTCTTATATTTTATAAGCCGGTTGTTAAAAGGGCCAGAGCTAAACTATTCTGCTACCGAGAAGGAGGCGTTAGCCATTGTCTGGGCCTTCCAGAAATTCCGCCCACTCCTGCTGGGGTCGGAGGTAGCAGTGGTGACAGATCACAAAAGTTTAGAATTTATCAATCATAGCTATCTTACCAATAGTCGACTAATCCGGTGGAGTTTACTCCTCCAAGAGTACAACTATACCGTTCATCATTGTAAGGGGGTGGATAATATCGTAGCCGATATTCTCAGTCGGAACCCGGTGGGGCACCAAGCGGAACATATGAGGGCAGAAAATGCATGCATCGCCAGTATGGACCTACAAACGAGCAAGGAGATAGAGGAAAAATTGGCACAGTTAGGTGAATGGCAACGTCAAGATAAGGACTTGGGACCACTGATCCGAAGATTAGAGGGGGGTATGGACCCTCAGCTGGCGAGGAAACACCGCATATGTCATGGAATCCTTCAATCCCTAACGTGTGGAGAAACAAAGAACTGGAAGCCCAGTGTGCCAGGTCAGCTGAGAAATGAATTAGTAGCCTATGTTCACCAGATATATGGGCATTACGGGGCCTTAAAGACGGAACACCTGATTCGGAAATGGTTTTATTGGCCTGGAATCCACACCTCGGTGAAGGCCACAGTAGGGGAATGTAAAAGTTGCCAGAGAACCAAGCCAACGAACCGGGCATACGCAGCAAACCTAGTGCCCATCATCCCAACAGGCCCTCGTGAAATAATAGCCGTTGATTTTTACGGACCATTACCCGCGTTCAAAAGGAAAAAGTATCTTATTGTGGCGTATGACTTGTTCTCGAAACACGTGGCAGCATACCCCATCGCCCAGGCAAACACCAAGTTCGCAATTAGGATGCTTGAAACCAATTATTTCAACGAAGTAGGAAAACCTCGGGTACTCCTATCGGATCACGGAACTCCATTCACATCTAATGAATGGCGCAGATGGATACAGAGTCAAGGGATCAAACATTGCCTGACCTCGATTCGTAACCCCCAGTCCAATCCTTGTGAAAGAGTGATGAGGGAACTGGGGCGTCTATTCCGCACATATACCGGGGACAACCATCGTGGATGGGTCAAGCTCACCCCTCAAGTAATTAATTTCATAAACTGGTCCGTAAATGAGTCAACAGGTTTGGCACCCTTCCGGCTTCATTTCGGATGCCACATACCTTGCCTTATTAAGACAGCCCTTCCCGGAATGGAAGAGGGCCCGGTAGATATGGAAGATGACCAAAGCAGGGCACGGCAGACCATGCAAAAGATGGGGCAACGGAGAAAGAACAGGCAAAGGAATCGCCCCTATTTATTTAAAGTGGGAGATCGGGTCATGGTGCGTGCCCAACCTATAAGCGAAGCAAGCAAAAACATATGCAAGAAATTCTGCAACTTGTACGAGGGACCTTTTTCAATTGTTAAATGTCAAGGAAACAATGCTTTCTGGGTAGATACGGGGTCGGGAATTAAAGGCTCATATAATGCTCGAGCGCTGAAACCCGCACGAAGCCAAAGATCTCCAGCCGATGAGGAATCCCTGAGGAATCCGGCAGCTGTACCCGCCGGCAGAGAGAGAGAGTACAAGAGAAGTAAGAGCCTGTCAAACCCATAGCGCGTGTTTGAAGGCTTCCGAACGGGGGGGCATTGTAACAATGTGCGGACTGAGGATAGCCATGGTCCGCCTAAAGTTACAAGAGAAATGGGTATATATATATTACTAATTCTGTTAGCTAATAAAGTTACTAATAATCGGAAATATTAATATTTAATGGTGATGGGAATATTTTAATATTAACCGTATATTATTCATATATTTATTTAGAGGTAGTTGTTAGACTATAAAAGAAAGAAAAAAAAAATAAACATCGTAGAACTCGTGTTTTGTTGGGGTGTTTGTGGCATGCGAATGTATATATGTGCGTGATTAGTGTATTTCGAGTGGATAGCAAATTGGAACAAAACGAGATCCGTCTGGAATGCGAATGTATTTTGATGCGATGGCGACCGCAATGACGCAGTCATGGTCTATTCGGATGACGCAACCAGGGAATTTCGCCGGAGGGGATCACGAAAATGGAGGAGAAAGGACGAGAAGAAAAAGGATATAAAAGAAAATAGAGAGGGGATAAGAGTCTTCTTGCACGGGTCCAGAAAGTAAAGAGAATAAAAAGTGTATCATGCATCGAGTGGGGTAAAAACCTCAACTTGACAGGCGATGAAGGCCTGCCCCACAGTCCAGACGGTGCTGCAAGGAATAAAATCAAAGAACGCCGAATTCCGGTCATCGACGGCAAAGAATAGTGATCGCTACGGAGAAATGAACCACGAGATCATCCAGCTATAGAGCCTTTATCATCGTAACCCATGCTTTTGGAATATTGAGGTAACGTGAACTTTATCAATTGCCTATTGAATTGCTATTACCACACAATCCGAGTGTTAAACGGATTGTGTCATCCATTGGAACTTTGGAATAAGTTAATTTTCTATGATTAAAACCTGTTTTAATAAAACGTACCAACTACAAAGTCCGTGGAGGCAGTTTAATAGACGAACAATATTAATGTGTTTTGTGGGGCCTATCAAAATCCAAAAAAAAAAAAGTAATTTACTTAATCCGTACATGTATGCGTATGCTATAACATTCAATGAAACACGAGTTGTAAATAACGGGGGGGCGGGTCAACTAAATGAATTTTAATATTTTCTTTTGTTGTATAATAAATTGTTTTACATTAAAAATATCTTGTGGAATATTTTTCTTTCGCTTTGTAGTTATATTATATCAATCAAATTCATAGTTAGGGGCTAAAATGTCATAATTAAAATAAAACATATGCTCTACCTTGAATGACCAGCTTATAGAACTTTAGTATAGGGTAGCGAGCGCACTCCTCCGAAATTAGACGAGAACTTCATTCTGCGCAGGGAAAACTAATCGATAAGATTGGATTTTTAAATCGATTCAGTCATCAAATATACACGTGATTACGGATATTAACCCACTTCCAGTTCAAGATAGTAGTGTCGGAATCCCTACTTCCCGTCCACGGTCTATTGACCACCACTCCCTGAGATGAGCTAGGCTAATGAACACCACCCCTTTTCTTAATTACCGCGAAAGGTAAAGCGACTGCAAATATTTATCGAGTCGCTATCGGGGTTTATTCTGCATTAATAAAGTCCCGCGGTATAATTCTTGTTTGCTCATCGCAAATAGGTTTGGCGCTTGGAAGCAAACACGCTATCCATAAATATGCCCCGGGAATCATGCAGAGACAAAATGAATTCATATATCTATAAGGTTAAATCTTAAGTTAACTAGAGCCAATCCTATGAATTTATTAATGCGACCCTTCAGCG